>VYZR01052984.1:0-14263 GCA_013400675.1 Oxylabes madagascariensis | reverse complement strand
CTGTCTTCCTAAACCAAGACACTGGGGGCAGGAGGGTGGGAGATGAGGGCAGTGCTGCGGAGGACACCCACCTTCCTGAGCCAGGTACTCGTTTTCGATGAGCCTGGCCAGGCCGAAATCAGCGATTTTGCAGCAGAGCGACTCCGAGACGAGGATGTTGGCGGCCCTCAGGTCCCGGTGGATGAAGTTCATGCGCTCGATATAGGCCATGCCCTCTGCCACCTGGGAGGGGAGAAAGAGCCCATCTTCATCATCACTTCCCCGTTTTATCTTGGCTGTTTTGCAAAGCACACCATTTTTGCAGGGTTGCTGTTATCTCTCCTTGATCATGAATGTGCCTATGTTCCCCGTGGATGGATGGAAGCATGGACAGGTCAGTTAGCAGACAGGTAAATAAATAGATGTTGCCCTTGTACAGGTGCAGATATTCAGCTTTACCAGCCTGAGCAGTCAAGTGAAGCAGAACAGAAGCACCACTCTCTGTTTTGCTCAGAAGTCACAGTTGCGACTGCAGCGAAAGCTAAAACCACATCACTGGATTCCCAGTTTCTGCCACAAGTCTCTCCTGTCCAGTGGGGATTTTAGTCATAAACATTCCAGGTTAAATATGTGAATTAAGAAAAGGAAAAAAAAAAAAAGAAAAACACAAAAAATCAAACTAGCAAATCATAGAATTATAGAATGGTTGAAAGGGACCTTAGGACCGTAAAGATCCTAAGGGAATTAGGATCCTTTAAGAATGTAAAGGTGACCCTAAGGGCAGGGACACCTTCCACTATCCCAGGTTGCTCCAAGCCCTGTCCAACCTGGCCTTGGGCACTTCTAAGAATCCAGGGGCAGCCACAGCTTCTCTGGACAACCTGTGCCAGGGCCTCCCCATCCTCACAGGGAAGAATTTATTCCTAAAATCTAATTGAGGTGCCTAGTGTGTGATGAGCCTCTATCAATGACAGCAGCAGTATTTCTTAGGGCTTGAAAAGAGAGATTGATAGAAGACAGAGATTGCCAGGCTGAGTCTCAGATTCAGATTGGGTAATTTATTGGGAAGGTGAGAGGATGTGTGCAGCTCCTGCCAGCAAGGGGTAGCATCTATTAAAGCTTTTAAGTGTCTGTGGGTGAGGGCAGAGCAATTTTCCACTCCATGCAGATTCTCATGAGCCTCAGAACTCACTTGTGGTTTCAAACAGGATACTCACACATACTTTCCAATGCTGCATTTCTAACCTGTGTCAACACCCCTCTAGTGCAAGGGCTGGTTTCTGCAGTGGAAAATGGAAGAATTGATGTAATTTCCTGCCCTGATGTTAATGAGATAGGACCTGGTGCTCAGCCTGTTCCAGCCCAGAGTGTTTTCAAGCATTTACCCTCAAGACTGACCACAGGATCGAGTGCATCAGCCCAGACTGTTCTAATTTTAACTCCCACGGATGTCATCGGATCAAAAACTGCACTAGAGAGGGTTGGGCGCCTGTTGGGCTGTGATGTCACCCCAACACCACAGATAAACAGATTGCAAAATAGCTCAGTAGACTGCCCTTTCCTCCTGCTGCTCCTCCCAGAGATACCCAGGGAATGTTTGAGTCCCTGCCCTGGGGAGGTAGTGCTGGGGTGGCAGAGGGAAGGATGAAAGCTGTTCTTCCAGTTGGCACCAATGCCTCAGAGATGGGTAAAATCCTTCCTACCCCACGCTGAGGGTGACTTCTGTGAGTTTTGCATGATTGGGGTGTGGGAGTTTGGTCTGTGTTCAATTATCCTGGTCCTGCTGTGTGGTGCAGTTTGCCCAGAGAAGCTGTGGCTGCTCCACCCCGGGGAGTGTCCAAAGCCAAGGCTGGAAGCGGCTTGGATCAACCTGGGATAGTAGAAGGTGTCCCTGCCCATGGCAGGAGGTTGGAATGTGATGATTTTTCAGGTCCTTCCAACCCAAACCATTCTGTGATCCCAAAATTCTGTAACATTGACCAAAA
This sequence comes from Oxylabes madagascariensis, assembly GCA_013400675.1. Classification (NCBI taxonomy): domain Eukaryota; kingdom Metazoa; phylum Chordata; class Aves; order Passeriformes; family Timaliidae; genus Oxylabes; species Oxylabes madagascariensis. The sequence continues at coordinate 12,299 of VYZR01052984.1, read as the reverse complement.
TCTTTGCTCTGAGTCACCCAGAGATTGCTCTGGCTTCAGCAATTTCCTCCTGCACAGAAATGCATCTTGCCAATTTCTGAGGAATGCTCCCATTAAACCCAAGGGCTCTGTAATATGGATTAATTTGGATCATTTTACTTATCCTCAGGAATTTAACAGAAACCACAGGCTATAATTTTCAAGAGAGGGAATGAAACAATGAAAGATGGAGGGAGGGAAGTGGGGATTTCGAGAGAGGAGGGAAGGAAGTAATTAAATACCCTAAACAGGAAGGGTGAATTTGTCCCCATAAAATCTCACAGACAACAATAATGAAGCTGCAGATATGGAGAATTTATCAGTAGTGAAGACAGAAGGGACAGAAAGAGGTTTCTCTGCACTCCTATGGAAAGTTCAAAGTAAAAAGGACACAAGGTGGCACTGCTTCAAAGAATTTAAATCTTTTCATTCTGGTTAAAGCAAAAAGGAAACTCTTTCACTATCATAAAGCATTTCCTCAAATATTAAGATTCTCCAGTTGTTAATTCATTAAAAAGTAACTCCATATGAGGGCTGGAACCAACAAATTTTACACATTTCCTCAAGTCCACTTTGACAAGAGAAGCTGAGTGATTTTATGGATAAATCCCAGACTCTTATTCAGCCTGATGCTTCAGGGTTTTTTCCCCAATATTTCCTAATTAGCCTAATTCTGCTCTGGATGAGCCAAATTCTGTCAACAGCAGGCTGGGACCAAAGGGCAGTGATTTTGCCATTCTCATTCTTCATGTGGTTTCCCTAATTTTCCCCTATTTGTGTTTTGAGGCACTTCTGGATGAAAATGTTACAGTGCCACTCCAACTATTAAGATTTGCAGCCTGGGGATGCTTAAAAGTTAAAAGTTTGTTTTCCTAAACAGCAATATTCCCAGACTTGAGGGTCAGGACATCCTTTATGCCTCATCATCAGAAGGGCAGAACTGCTGGTCCTGCATTGGGAGTGTCTTTGTTGAGCTTTTTCTTTTTTGGTAAAAAGAAACTTTTTTTTTTCCTGCTGAGCAAGGCAGAAAATAAAAATAAATAAGACCAAAACAAACTCAACCAACCCCCAAAAACCCCAAACTCCAGATCTCTAGCCCTGCACTAAGCTATCAGAGGGCTGCCCTAAGGACAGAACTGATATGCATGTGGACACAAAAGGGGAGAATTCCTAAGAGAACACACCAGGAGGAGATGTTTTTCTCCAGGAAATCTTTGCTCTGACTGACTTCAGATTTGCAGGAATTCCACTGAGGCAATAACAAATCTTGGATTCTTTCCCCAGCAACTGTTCACTGACCTGAGCAGAGATATCAATGAGTTTGGGGAGATTCAGTTGGCTTCCTTCTTCTGTCTTCAGGAAATCCAGCAAACACCCTGCAAGAGAGAAGGGACTGCTGTGACTCTTCTGAGCAATCTATAAATTTGTTTTTCCTGGTTCCTCTCTGAATATATGCAACAAATCTGCCTCCATCCTAAGGAAAATCTGAGGAACAAGAATGGAGGCCCACTGCAGCATCTTCCATTAAGAAAACCCCCAGACAGCCCAAATTCCCCTTTGTTTAGCACAGATTTGTTGCAAACTGCTGGGCATTCATCATTGAAACCGTTATAAACGAGGGGGAAAAGAAAGGACAATTACACCATGACTGGAGTAAAAACCTGAAACAAACTTCCAGTGAGAATTGTGGAGAGGAGAACTTGAAATACTTTTCAAATGGAGAATCAACATAGTTTTTCATCACCCAGAAAGTCTCTTTCTGTATTAGAATCAGACTTTTTCAGTCAATTTCTTGCAGATTTGGTACAACCCCTCCTGCCCACCCTCATTCTGAACTGGCCAGATCACCAAACTGGTTCTGCAGAAGCCCAACAAAGAGCTCCAGGAGGGTTTTTTTACCGTTGGCCATGTACTCTGTCACGATGTAGATGGGCTGCTTGGTGACCACAGCGTACAACCGGACCAGTTTGTTGTGCTGCAGCTTCTTCATCAGGTTTGCCTCTGCCAGGAAGGCATCAGGATCCATGCTGCCCTCCTTCATGGTCTTCACAGCCACCTTGACGTTGTTCTTGTAGTAGCCTGCAGAGAGATTATGACGTTTTGAGGAATTTTGGGCTCTCAGCAGGCTCTGTGGGGTTGTGCAGGAGAAGAAGAGGTCATGGAGCAGAAAACCACAGCTTGAATCCCTCACAAAGAAACACCTGGTAAATCCCAGTGCCAGCAGGTATGAGAGGAGAAGGGACACTGATGTCACAGCTGTCAATCCATGAGGCTGCATCAGGGATTGTCTCTGCAGTGAGCTCATCCTCACATACCCTCCCAGACCCTTTCTGGGTGAAACCCTTGAGGCCTCCCACCAGCTGGGCTCTCAAATCATCCAAATACCATCCAAAAAGGCAGGACCATGCAGTCAACACATGAACTCAGCCTGGTCCTGTCCACAATCTCTATTTCCAAGGCAACCAGCAACCACAAAGAGGGTGGCAAAGGAAGCTGAGGACCCCCCACTTCCTTTCCCGCTGATTAGCAGTAGGCAGGAAGGCATCAGGGGTGGAGATCTGGGGTAAAAAGTGGAACAGGGAGGCAGAAAAAGTGGGAAAATGTCACCCAGGTACCCTACAGGGTGTGACAGGATCACTGGCAACACTACAGTTGTGCCCAGGATTCCCAGGAAGAATGAGTACATATCCCAAGAGATGAGTAAATAGTGACTTCAACACCCATCCCCTGTGAAACCCTTGCTCAACCACGGATCTGTGCAGACATGAGCTGTCCAGTCCTTCCCAGGAATCCTGCAGATACTTCTGTGTGTGTGCCCATAAATAAGTGTTCGTCCTCAAGGATCCCCACGCCCAGAATAGTCTTGCCTTAGGGAAATAAAAGGGCTTTCCATCTCCTCTCTTTATGTCTTTTTTTTTCCTGGAATGGAGGGAATTCCACTTACCCATCCACACTTCCCCAAACTGCCCGCTGCCCAACTTCTTCACAAGCTTCAGGGCCTCCCGAGGGATCTCCCACTCATCCTGGGCCCAGGGTCTCTGGGGAACCAGGGATGTGCAGGGAGCTGTGAGGCGCTGGCACAGCCCATCCCCTTTCTCTGGATGAGGACAAAGCACAGGACAGTTCAGTGGGATGGCAGAGAAAACCTCCTCCTCCATCCACACCTGCCAGGAAAAATCAACCCACAGAAACCACCACAGCCACACAGGGAAGTGGTGGAGTCCCCAGCCCTGGAGGGATTTAAAAGCTGTGTGGATGTGGCACTTGGGGATATGTGTCAGTGGTGGCCTTGGCAATGCTGGGGGAACAGTTGGATTCAGTAGTCTTAGAGGGCTTTTCCAACCTTTATAATTCCAGGATTTCATGAAAAGTTTCAGCCACAGGGATCAAGGCACCCAGAATGGTCCCAATCAAAGGGAAAAGCTCAAAGGGAGCCATAGAGGAGCAAATTATCCTGCCCAGTTATTCCAAATCCTGCTTTTCGTGCATCCCTCCTGTATATCCCAACAGCATTCACCTCTTCCCTTTCTTAATGGGAGACTCTCCCTTACTTTAGGGCTGAGGGCAGAGCTCACCCACACAATTCCCTATAGGATGCAAATCAGGACGTGGCTTCTGGCTGTAGGATCACACCCGGCCCATGGGAGTGGGTGGAGCAGCTGTAGTGTCTCCCAAACCTGTCCTCCCTCTGTCCCCGCTCTCTTTTGGGACACAAATCCATGAGGGAAGGCAGACAACTCACGGCTGTAATGGTGGATGAGCTCTGGCAGGCTGGAGAAAGTCATCCTGGGGGAGATGTAGTACCCCCCACCATCCAGGGAGCGGATCCTGTAGTGTTTGATGATGTCCCCGTGGGAGGAGTTGTTGTCCCTCACGGACAGGGAATAGGCATCTGGAGAAGGAGAGAAGGAGCTGTGAGGACAAACTGCACCCCAGTCAGGGACCAGCTGCCTCCTCTTTCCTCAGCTGTCTACAGCTGCAAACCAGCCCTGGCCGATGCCTTTCCAGGGCAAGTCCCCCAGAATTTACAGTGTTGCCCGGTTCAACCTTCTGAGAAAAATTGTTTTTCTTTTATGTACCAGGAGTTCCCACACTTTAAGTATCAACAAATGGTTTGTTTTCATATTTTCATGGAGGAGGAGAGAGCTGACAGACTGTTGGTCTGACCAGTGTGTTGGAGGGGTGGCAGCTTCACCCTCCAATCCACTGTCACCTTTGGAATTCTATAAAATGTCAAAGATGTAAATGAAGTTCCTTCTTGTCCGGCACGACTCAGTGTGTAGGTGCAATTCTTTCCTGTCTCCAATTCCCATATTTACAACTGCACCCTTCCCTCTCTCCAAGGCAAGAGGACAGGATAAACGCTCATCAGAGCTTCACTGGTCCTGCCCAGGCTTCCTGGAGTAACACTGGCCTGTGCTGTGGCCAGCAGCTTCATGGAAGCACTGTGGGGATCAGCAGCACCTCTCCAGGCAGAGCAATCAAATGTTCCCTGGGTCAAGATGGTCTTTGAGCAGCTCCATATTCCCATCTGAGCTCTGCCAACCACAGCATCATGAAATCAGAATGGTTTGGGTTGGAAAGGACCTTAAAGCTCATCCAGCGCCACCTCCTGCCATGGGCAGGGACACCTTCCACTATCCCAGGTTGCTCCAAGCCCTGTCCAACCTGGCCTTGGACACTGCCAGGGATCCAGGGGCAGCCACAGCTTCTCTGGGCAACCTCTGCCAGGGCCTCCCCACCCTCACTGGGAAGAATTTCTTCTTAACATCCAATCTCAACCTGGCTCTTTCAATTTAAAGCCATTTAAAGCCATTCTCCTCTGGATTAAACATTATGAAACCTTGTGCCAATGTCAGTGGCTCAGCTGGGGGGGTACAGAAGGGAGATTCAGGAGGGTTGTCTTGTTCAGCCACAAACTTGTGACCATGGCTAAACCAGATCTAGAGATTCCCATCTGGAATCTTGTCTCTTTTGGGCTTCAAGGGAGCTGCTCAGCCATCCACCACTCCAACCTGCTATTCCCTCCATGAGAATCTAAACCAAGAGGTTGGGTTTCAGTGCACAAAAGCATCACTAGGTGTTGCTGCAGAGCTGAACTTCCAGCCTGTGCCGGTGTGATTCAATGCTGCTTAGCAGAGGGTTTTTTTCCCTTTTGTCTGCATCATATTTCAGGAGTGAGTTGTTACAAGCCTGCTGGGCTGTTCTAAGTCTAATATGTCACCTGGGCTGATAAGCTCCCCCTTTTTGATGCTTTTTAATGAAAAGGCAAGGCTATACATGCTTAAAAGTGTGTGTCTGTTCATGCAGGATCATAAAAAGAAGCAGGGCCATCCATAGCAACTCTGAAACCCTAATCCTGCATGTCAGGGGAAAGTTTATTAACATAAGATCCTCACTGGCTGGGGTTTCTCCATCCCAGCACCAGCAGTTTTCCCTACACTGTGCCTGAAAACCGTTTGCATTTATAAAAAGCAGCAAAAAACCTCTCATTTCTGTGGATAATTGCTCCGTTGGAGTAATTAGAAATCTTTACAAGCAGTGTTTGGAAGAGTCTAAAGTTTTCCCAACCATTTTGAGGGGACTCCCTTCCTGCAGAGACCAGATCTAGTGGTGTAAAATTCATGGAAAAACCTGGTGGTTTAAATGCAGAGCCAGGGAACCTCAAATCTGACGTGGTGGTCTCCTCAGCAGAGGAAGCTCTTCTGAATCTCTTTCCATTACCATGAACGTCAGACAGAAGACAAATTGAGAAGCCCTTCTGATTTGATCAGTCCTGCAGCTGAACAACTGAGAAACAGCCCTGAAATATCTTCAATGGGGCAATAAAACCTCAAGGGAAAGGCAAGGAAATGGCTCTGCTGGCTCCTCTGTGGTACCCATGTGACCCTAAGTTCCAAAATAATGATAATAAACATCAAGGCCAAAGGTTGGACTTGATAATCTTAAGAGATCTTTTTCAACCGTAATGATACTGTGATTCTGTGAAAAAGGATATGACAATGACAACGACAACACCTATATATCTATATACACACCTATATATCTATATATTACTATTATTATTATTACTACTATTAACTTGTTAATTGTTAATAACTTGGAAATTGTTAATTTCCATTAGTTGCCGTTGAGAGTGATGATGATGTTTAATTTCAAAGAGACTGAAATACTGCCCACGCCAGACTGCAGCCCGGCAGAGTTGGGCTCATGTGGCACAAGACCAAGAGGGTGCTTGGCGTGCCTGGGACATGGCTTAGGGTTTCTGTGGGATTTTAACAGGGCGAGGCCTGCTCAAGGAAGGAGCCAAACGTGGTGTGAAGGCAGCTGCACTGAAGCCAAACCATCCTGCAGAAGGAAATCCAGGAATTGATGACAAACACATCTGCAAGGCGGTGTCTGGGGGCTGAGAGTCAGCAGGGAAGAGGAGGCCTGCCCTGTTTGCCAGTGTGGTTGCACCCAAAATACTTTTCTCCCACAGGATCTCCTTTCCAGGCCCCACCAACCCTTTAAACTCTCCTGCACCTTTCAAACAGAGACAGGTCCAATCTCTCAGCTGCCAGTGTTAATTCTTACCCTGTCATTAAGCTAATGACTGCATCTCAGCCCCAGTCACAGTTTAATTTGCTGCAGGGAGCGTGGTGGAGCTTCCCTGTCATTCTCCATGGCCGGTTACTGTTCCCTTGGGAATTGCTGTGCAGAGGCAATGCGTTGAAGCTGGGAAGATTCAATNGGCACCTGGGGACATGCTTTAGTGCATTTCCTGCCCCTAAAACTCTCAGCAGCCCCTTAAATCCTTCCCAACGGGAAGCAGAGGAGCTCAGCTGGATGCAGAGGCTGAGCTCAGTGAGGTCTCTCCTGCTGGGAGCAGAGACGCAGGAATCCTGCCGGGAGCCAGGAACCCGTGGCTCAGCACAGCTGGGGGAATGTGTTCCTGCAGCTTTGGGAATGATTATTACTTCAGGGGACTTTGTTTATTTGCGGCAGCTTCAGCAAGGACAGTGCTCCGCCGATGATTTCACTGCCGGCCCGCTTCCCACACTGTCCCCATCTTCCCGGGGTGCTGGATGTGCCTTTCGTGGACTCTGAGGAATGTTGGCTCTGAGGATTTGCAGAGTTTCTGCATCTCAAACCGTGAGGAAAACGAGATTCTGCTCAGGATGGGCTGGGAATAGGTGCTGCTCCTAGTCAGGGTGCAGAACCCATTCCCACTGTGCCTGAGACATCCCAGTAGGAGACAACCACCTCCCAGTTTAAGTCACTAAAGGGGATTAGCTCAGTCCAGTGCTTGACCCTGATGGTCAAATTTTGCTGGTGATGTGCCAAGTGAATGAAAACACACATCATGGGGAAGGAAAACAGAAAAAACCAGCGGAGCTACAAGGGCAGGGTTAATTCCATGGCATTGCTCTGGACATCTCTTGGTGGGCCACAGGGTGCTTTACATCAGGGAATTCAGCTCCATGGCACATTTGGAGATGCCTGGCTTTGTCTTTTCCCTTCCTCTTCAAGGAGGAGGAAGCTGTGGCTAAGATGGATCAAATGAGGTCATTCAGGCAGCCCATAGCACAGGGTGCTCAGGTGGCAGCTGGGCACACAGGATGATTCAGAGGATGAGGTGTTCGAAGGAATAACACCCACGTTTTTTCCTAAATATCAGAAAAGGCACAGGGCAGAGACACAACTGAGCATTTGGGACTCACATGGGACTTCCATGGAGTGGAACCCACATCTGCTAATGCAGAATATCCCACACCTCATTCTTCTTGACAGCAGAGACAGGGCATTAAAGATCTGGTGATTTCTCCTTGGATTTCAGGACTCCACCACCCCTGCTCAAGCCCTGTGTGACCAAGACCCACCCACACTCCAGATAATTGCAGAAGTTGGGGACAGTTGTCCTGAACAGGTGTAAGGAAAGGTCTGATCCCATGCATGTGTGGCACCTAAAGATGCCACAAAGACCAGGATCATGTGTGGACAGAGCTTCAGACACAGCACATGGGTGTTTGCTTTGTGTGCAATGAACAACCACACCAGCTCCCCAAATATCCCAGCAAACAAAGGGAGAGTGGGAATGGGATAAACAGAGGAGCAGCACACGGTGATAAGTCCAAGCCTGATCACTGCAAAAGCACCACAAAGGTAGCAAGGAAACTGGGATACAGCAGAAAAAGTGACTTATAGAGTGAAATGCTTAGAAACAAATCTCTTAAACATTTCCTGAACTGAATGTTCCCTAAAAATTCTGAAAGCTGCAAATCCTTATGGATAGCAGCCCTCCTGCTTGGCACTGGCTCAGCAGGGACTTGTGGAGGTGAGTCCAGGCACGGGGCAGAGCGCGAAATTCAAAGTAGGATGCTACAGTCTGACACAGCCCCACTGCCTGGTGGCTGAGGGAGACAGATACAGGAGGATGAGATTCCAGCTGCTGCATCCAGACCCTGGCACTATTTAATTTTTTGGCAATGGTGGAAGGAACAACTCTGTGGTGGAAGGAACAGATGCTGCCTTGGAGACCTCCCTTGTGAACAGGAGAAAAAAAGAGACAAGAAAGGAAGAAGGAGACGCTACAGTAGGCAGGAGCCATTTGTAGGATGGAGGAACCAGACTGTTCCCTCTCTTACTGTTTGGCCTGAGCCTTTGGAAGCATTTGGCAAACAAGTCAAGGAAAACAAGGTTCCATGTGATTTTAGATGGATGCTCCAACTGTCTACTGAACAAGACACAGTTGAATACCATGATCTTAGAGGTTTTCCGACCTGAACAATTCCTTGATTCTATTGGGAAGACACAAAGCACCTTCTTCCATGTGTTAAGGAAAGATTCATGCATCCATTTGAAAGGAAAGGAGCCAAATGACAGCAAGACTGAAACACTTTCCTGAACTACTCCATGGATCTGGTTCAGAGCAGAACCATGGGAGCACCACGAGCATCATTTCCTCTGTGCTGTAAACGTACATGATGGCCCAGAGAAAGCAAGGAGAAAAACGTAGCAAAGAAACAATATTAAATTCCCATGGGACAACCTAAACTAACTTCCAGACTCTATGAATTAATAGCACTGAGAAAAGAAATTGAAATTACATGGTATTATATTATGGTTAATAATTATATCCACTGCCCAAGAGGAGTGGCCACAATGCTCTAGCCTTTCCACCCTCACTGGATCATTTTTTTAAAAGTCGGACATGTTCATATGGAAAGAAAGTGGATGAAATCCATCTATCCTGCTCCAGTCACTCTCCTTCCAAAAGTTCCGGTTTGTATGAATTCCCCTTGCTACAGACAATCAGGAAAAATGTGTTTCCCCTGGGAAAATGACTTTTTTACAAAATTCTGCAAGTTTCTGTTGCAAACAGGAGAAATACTCCTTCAAGAGTGTGTAGAAATATCTTAAAAACAAAACAAAACAAAAAACCCAAGAAAACAACAACAACAAAAAAATCCCCAAGACATTTCCTTGGGAAGAAAAGGAAAAGAAAACCCCTGAACTGTTTTGGAAAGTCTGCATATTTGTGTTCTGTGTCTCTGCCATGAACATGGAGGAGCCTCTCTCAACACAGCCAGAATTGCACATCTCAGTGGCATCGTGAGCAAATCTTTGCCCTCCAAACCCCCAGCTCACTTCTAGAGCCCTGCTGAAGGATTTCTACGGCTGGGCAACAACAAGGAATTACCTTTGCTCCATGGATCTCACCTTTGGTGGTTTCGCTCTCCCGGACGAGGAAAGAGCCAACTTTGTTCCCAGAAGACAACAGCAGCCGTTCAGCATCTTTTCTGCTCAGAGTTTTAAAATACCACCTGGGAGACAGAAAAGGCAAAATCATGGCTTGAAAAGGAAAAACTCTAAAAAAAATTGAATTCTTTCCAGTTAGTTTTTTGGGGGCTTTTTTTTTTTTTTTTTTTTAATCATTACACTGTGAAACTGAGGGTTGTTTTTACTGGCAAGTATTTTTTTATCTGCTGGAAAGTGGCAGTAATAGATTGTTTTGGGTAGATTAACACCAGACTTGGTTCGCTTTGGGCTTGTTTCACAGCCTGGAAATTCAGACAGTGTGGGGAGTAGATGGGATGTGCAGTATCCCATACACAGGAGAAGTTCAGGCTTTGGATACAAAGAGCTTTTATGTCTCAGCCACAGTTCTGTGCACTGCTAAACATTTGCTGAACTCAGTGATGGTTGGGTCCCTCCAAGAAGAGATTGCAGGCAGGACTGATCATTTAGAGCTGAATGCCATAGAGGAGGATAACTCATGGAAAAAAAATTCTCCTTCTGTTTGGATTATAGGCAAAATAAACTAATCTGACTCCAGTCTTTCATTCGATCTTCCTTGCAGGGAGGCTGCATCTGGGCTCATTTCAAAAACAGCCCTGTGGGTCTGGGCACTGGCACTCAGTTTTCTGTCTTGTTAAATTGTTGGTGTGGTCCCTGGCAGATCCAAGACCTGGATCAGTACACCCCATCCAGAGGTCCCCAGTTTACATATGGATATTCTCTAGGAAGGTGAAGGGGTTTAACACCATTTGTGGGGGTAGACTGGCCCAGTGGGACCAGAGGATGGTCCCTGGCACTGCCACCATAACCTTCTGTTGTTGCCCCCAAATCCTTGTTTTCCACAGTGGATGCAATCAAGTGGACAAGAACCTCTGCCCCGTAACAACCCCATCCTCCCTTTCCACACCATTGTGATGCTCAAAAACTTGTCCTGAGCTTTTGGACAGCATTGTTTGGGATGAGGAAAGACCTCCTGCCATCCAGCCCAGCAGTGATATCTTCCTGCCATCAATAAAACTCCTGGAGCTTGTTGAGATCCAGGGCACTGCATCCGTGTTGACCTCTCAAAAGATTTCCCACTTACTTTTCCTCTTCCAAACTGTCCACTTGTGCCACGAAGTTGCTGGGGACGTATCCTTTCTTCCCAGTGCTGAGGGACTTTGCCAGCCACCAGTCCCCCTCGCTGCAAAGGGAGCAGAGGAAAAGGTGTGAGTGCCCAGAGGAGGTTTTGTGACAAGCTGAGGCTGTGGGGACATGGATTGCGGGGTTTGAGCTCTGCAGATGGACTAGGACTCCATAATCCACTCTGCATTTCCCTCTGGATTCCATGGGACTGAAAGCAGGCTGGAGGCTGTTGGTGTTTCAGGAGCTTGTGGAGGTGACAATCGCTTTCCATGAGCATGGAGCAACCACAGACCCAAACCTTTGCCATACACTGCGAGTGAGAGGAGGGGCATCTGGGTCATGGGGTTTATTTTATCTCTTGAACAGGGCATTGGGGTCCTTTGTGCTCCTTCCTTTTTGTTCCAGACACCCCACCTTGCTGTCCCACTGCTGACTGAGCCACCAGCTGTGACCCAAAGCCATCCCTATGCCAGGAATTCTCCATCTCCTTGTCCCACAGGTCCCAACCCACAGTGTCTGGGTGAGAAATGTCACCTCTGCAGGCCACTTCACAGAGCAGTCAAAGATGGAGCAGCCCTACAGGGTCTGGGGGCCCCAAGCCCACCTCTGCCCTGTTATGGCCTCTTCTGTCGTGAGCTCGAGAAGAAGTTGAAATGAAACCTCCTAAGTGTCTGGCTCAGTTCTGTCCTTTCCTCTGACTACACCCAACCCACATCCTTTGCAGAAGCAGAATCAGCACAAACACAGGACAGGAGCTGTTTTTTCTGTTGTTGTTGTTGTTATTTATGCTACTTCTGCACCCACAGGCGCTGACAGCAAAGATGGTCCCAGTGCCACCCAGGCAGGGACGATACCCAGCCCCAGAGTATCTGTGACCCACGGAAGTGTCACCGTGCAGAGAGAAGCAGGTACCCACAGCCACGCTCCAGAGCAAGGCCAGCTCTGGTCAGCTGCAAAGTGGTGGCTGACCCCAAGGTCTCCCCTTTCCCAGCCTCCCCGTGCTCATCTCTGAACTTCTTCCTGGCAGCAGGTCACTTACTTGGAGAGGACCTGGAGTTTCTCCCCCTTGACCAGCTCCAGGTCACGGTCACTTGAGGCAGGGAAATCGTACAGTGCAACCACAAACAATTTATCTGAAAGAAGAATTAACTCCTTTGAGTCCAGACTGTTCCTTGAGTGGCTTGATGCACACCTGGGTGTATGGTGGGGCATTTCAGCCACTAAACACGGGGCTCTGTCACCCTCCCACCACCAAATCCAACCTTTCCACCAACCCAGCTTTCCTGCTCACCACAACCTCAGCTCAGGGATTAACACTGATTCAACAAAGCATTTCCTGTGTAGGTATTTTTAAAACACTGCAGAACCAACCCCCC
>VYZR01052970.1:20997-38455 GCA_013400675.1 Oxylabes madagascariensis | reverse complement strand
CTCAGTCTGCCAAATGGATCTCCAAATGCTATCCCACTGGAATCTCTTGCGTATCATTCCTTCTTACTTTTCTGTAGACCAGCTCATTATTAACAGTGCAAGTGTGATCCCTTCTCAACTTCATTTTCCAACTTTCCTCAGTACCTGTAATTTCAAGCACACTGCTTTTCTACTTAGCTTCTATCTATACTACAATTAATTCCAATTGTATCAAAGTACTAAAATTGGGACGTATCTTTTTGCTCAAGATAATCATGTTGAAAGGCACTTCTTTAACCATTTGAATGTTCTCCTTCATTTTCTTTCACCTCTCTATCTAAAGGCATTAACATGATGGCTCTTTTCCNGAATATTTTCTCTTTTGCTTGATGGAAGCATCTTCAACCTGTTTCACCACAAAGTTCATTCAACATTACCATTATTGCTGAGACAAAAAACAATCAGTGGACTCCAAGCCAACATCATCAAATGTTTTTACCTCAGATTTATGTCTCATATGCTGGCAAATTACAGTTCGAGATCTATTCTCATAAATGTGCTTTATTTTTATTAAAGGCTCACAGTGCTGGAGGTCTTGGATGCTTAGCTGAATCTCTCATCTGACTAATTTCTTCTCCTCTTTCAGATTTTCTGACTCCTAGGGTTGGTCATCTAACCCTTTTTGCAGTCCTTTCCATGTCAGCTCTTTTTCTTCTGGATTTCATTTCCTTGTTAGCTCCACCATCCATTTTCCTTATGTAGTCATCTTCCCACATTGCTTCTCCGTATTTTCTTCCTCCGTGTTGTGCTTGCCCATGTTTCAAATGTCAGTGACTGGCTCTAACTGCTAAGTCCACCATGAAGACAGGGAGTACACGGGTTCCCTGAATCACCCTGCACAAGCTGAGATTTTTCTCCTTGACTTTGTTTGGTGCACACCTGCTTTTTCATCCCTCTTCTGTCACACCTATGAATTGTCCCCACTCTTCTTCAGCAGCATGTTACCTGAAACCTCCTCGTTTCCAAAACATGAGGTCATATGTAGGATATGACCCTATGAATTGTCCCCACTCTTCTTCAGCAGCATGTTACCTGAAACCTCCTCGTTTCCAAAACATGAGGTCATATGTAGGATACTTTCCCTCCTGCTTTTCCACACTAACACACATTCTGTTTCAGTGCCATGCCTCAGTGCACTAATCACCTCAATGACTATTGAACTCTTATCTCCTTATTCCCACTTTTCCCAAAAAAAAGCAACGTTTCTGACCAACTTGACCACTTCTTCCTTTTTTCTTGCCTTTGTGTCTGGCTGGTGTTTTTGCTTTAAGAAAATCNCCTTTTTGCAGTCCTTTCCATGTCAGCTCTTTTTCTTCTGGATTTCATTTCCTTGTTAGCTCCACCATCCATTTTCCTTATGTAGTCATCTTCCCACATTGCTTCTCCGTATTTTCTTCCTCCGTGTTGTGCTTGCCCATGTTTCAAATGTCAGTGACTGGCTCTAACTGCTAAGTCCACCATGAAGACAGGGAGTACACGGGTTCCCTGAATCACCCTGCACAAGCTGAGATTTTTCTCCTTGACTTTGTTTGGTGCACACCTGCTTTTTCATCCCTCTTCTGTCACACCTATGAATTGTCCCCACTCTTCTTCAGCAGCATGTTACCTGAAACCTCCTCGTTTCCAAAACATGAGGTCATATGTAGGATACTTTCCCTCCTGCTTTTCCACACTAACACACATTCTGTTTCAGTGCCATGCCTCAGTGCACTAATCACCTCAATGACTATTGAACTCTTATCTCCTTATTCCCACTTTTCCCAAAAAAAAGCAACGTTTCTGACCAACTTGACCACTTCTTCCTTTTTTCTTGCCTTTGTGTCTGGCTGGTGTTTTTGCTTTAAGAAAATCCAAAACAAAAATCCCCAAACAAACCAATCCAAAATTTTCTGTCTAGGTCACCTTTCTTCCCTCCCAGAGAAGGGCATCACTTGTGGTCTAAGGGAGGCAGCATTCCCCTCTGGCCAAGTTGCATAAAGCAGCACTGTAGTTTAAATTCAGATTTCTTTCCAGAAATTGATTCTTATAGGCATGAATAATGTAAATATTACAGCTAAGCCTGAGACATAAGAGTCAAACAACTTACTACTGAACCTACTAGTCCTTTCAGAACAACAATCATGTTTAAAAATTATTACGTTTTCCTTTTCTTAGAACAGATCTGGCCTAGAAGACTGTCCTTTAGTTTGAGTCCAGTGTTCGAACAGGGCAGGGAACAGATAAAAACAATAAAACATGGGATTGCTCAACTGAAAATTTTAATGTGTCTACATACTTCTGTATAATTCAGGTTGATTTATCCAGATCGTCACCGGGTGGTTGTATTAAACTGTGCGTAAAACTCTTCTGTTGGAATATTTGAATACTCTTCCTCTTTAAGATAAACGTTCCTAGAAAAAAATATTTTTTTTTAAAGCCATTAGTAAATGTTTTCTTGCTGTTATACAGAAATAGCCTGAGAAACCTAAAAAAGATGTAATGCAGTAACAGCCATAAATGTTCACAAATTCTTAGAAATTGAATTTAATGTAACTAGAACTTGTTCTGCAAAATATATGCCACATCTCAATATAACAAACTTAGGTTTTTTCTTCCTGAAATATCCCTCCAAAAATCTCAAGAGTAAAAAAGCTTGAATTAACACAATTCCAAACTTTTGTTTTCATAGTAAGAAGGCATCTTGAATTGGAAATGCATTTGCAAAAGGAATGTATGAACCTGAGACTGGCTAAGTTGGTCAGGGCATGGTGCTAATATTGCCAAAGTCATGGGTTCAATCCCCATATGGGCCATCCATTTAAAAGCTGGACTTGGTGACCCTTCTAGGTCCTTTCCAACTCTGACTATTCTGTGCTTCTGTATTCATGCCCTGCCCAGTAACAAAAAAGAAACAAAAGAAACAAAAAGAAAAAGAAAAAAAAGGAACTGGAAAAATAGAACACCAAATCATTACATTTGTTTTTCTTTTCCTGCAGGTATTATCTTCCTCCTTTCCCATAAAAGCAGACATAAGAACTGCCCATCAAGACCACCAGTGGTTAGTTGAAGAATCATCTAGTTCTGTCATACGTAATAATGGAAATGCTGTTTGTGTTGCTAGCTTAACCCTGAGCTATCAGAAACTGGCAGCTCTACTGGCAGTTCATCCTTTTTTGTTTCAGAAAACTAAGATAAATTAAAGAAACATGTACTGGGTTTCACCTGAAAATATAATTTTCTGCGTAGCTGATTATTTTTATTCTCTATTTTGCCATCTATATAAACAGTCTGTTGTCAGTGGAATGCTTTTAAGAATTCCAGATCCTAATTCATTCATCTCAGTCAGTAACACTCAAAACCTACTCTTTGAAGATTGATTAAATAATACTGGAAAACACACTTCAGATGAACTGCTGATTTTTTAAAAAGCATGAACTCGTAACAAGTGTATTTAAAAAGTTACAAACAGAACAAGTGAAAAAGCTCTTTAAAAGCCTAGCCGTTGGGTTAATAAAGATAAAGAGGGGTTTTTTTTAACAATGCTGGTTTGGTACTTACTTTGCTTTTTGCTCCTGAGAGAGCTCTGCGTTCCTGACATCTAAATCCTGGCGCAGAACGCGATTCTGCCGCTGCTGGTGCCGCTCCCAGAGCAGCTGGAGCCTCGCAGCCTGCAGACGCTGCCTGTCCCATTCAGCATCTCTTCGGCGTTCCAGCTCTCTCATTCTCTACCAGGAGTGAGAAAAAGGCTTCATTTTCTCTTTCAAAGATGGAACTGTATACAGGAAGTCTCATTGGTAAGTTCATCCAAACAAACTTATTGCCTTTATTGAACACTAGGGGTAGCATTTGAAATGGGGAGAAGGGAGCAAGGATTTCTAAACCAGGCAGAAGCAAGATATGGCCAATGAAAGAGCTATTCTTTTCTCTCTGTAAAAACCCAGAGCAGCAAGACAGACTTTTTTTTATTACTCTTGTTAGCAAGAGTTGAAACTTCATCAATATGCCTTATAATATGGCTAATTTGGTATAATAGGGGAGCCACGAGCACCACATGAGTAGACTGAAACTGTTTTTTTCCTCTGCCTCACTTCTTGTCTGACACCCCATTGAATACAATCAAAAAATCAGGCCTGCAAAAAACTTAGTTTTCTTGGTTGTAGTCATTTTCAGCCAGCCTAATGACTTGAATGGGTTCATTTCAGAGTAACAGGATAGGCAGGAAAATGACAATTCTACCTTCAGCTTTAGTAACAGTATTAGGTAAGATATAGCATAACCTATGGTATTGTAAGGACTAAAAGATAAAATAAAACACTCTTCCTTAGCTGTCATAAATGCAGCCTCTGCACTGAGGGAGGCAAGTCACTTCCTACTTCACAATATCTAGGCCTGGACACTCTTGACTTCACAGGAGACTAGATGTCTTCATTTTGTCTGCCAGCTTCTATACACCTCTAGAGCAGCAACTATTACCACTGAAATTCTATTTTACAGCATGGCTCACAGTTGTGTGGGATGGTAGAAATGAAACTCCATCACATTCTTACATTCATGAACTTTTAGGCCTCTGAAATACAAATGAGCAATGAAAAACAGTCTCACATTGGCATGTCCAGGGCACACAGTGATATTTTTCTCCTACACACATTAGTAGCCTACAGTATTATTACAACCAAGAAAACAGAAAATGCACGAAAACACGTCAGCTTAAATACCTGTTTGTCCAGAACTTGTTCCTTTTGAAACTGACGAATTGCCATCAGCTGCTTCTGATTCATTCCCTTCCATCGATCCACCAGGACAGGATGTTTGCTCCAGGGACCAATTGCTTGGTCAGGGTTTTCAGAAAGGAAGTCTCCTCGAAGGAGGCAGGTAATTTCATCCATGTCATCTTTTATTTTTTGAGCCTTTTCCAATTCATTTTTATGATCTTGTTCAGCAGCCTAAATTCAGCGGAAAGAGAGAAGTGATGTTTTTTCCAAGAGAAATAAGAACTAGGGGATGAAAAAATGGTAACACGTCCTAACAGATGTATTTCCAACCTGCATACAGTTGACAAAAGCATCACATACAAATACCATCATCATTGTCTTATTGGCCAAGATCAAAAGCCTAATATCAAACAGTTCTTTAATGTTGTCATATCACATACAGCAAGTAAACTGGGGAAAAATAACTTTGTTTTATAAGAAAACACAGAATGCTTATACAGCTAAACCAAAAAGTAGCATATTTAATGTAGGTAGTTCTAACGTGGTTTATTTTGATATGACTAAATACACTTAAAGCTAAGTCACAACAAATATAGTTTAACCAAGCTAATAGCGTCCATGTAGCCCTTTGAGTTGTATGTAGAAGTTGAAGAGGAAAAAACCCTCTAGAGCATGACAGGTTCCAAAGCAAGGACAGTAAACAACCAAGAGACATCGTATACAAACACCCATGAAGCAGCCAAAGTGCCAAAACCAGTGATTGTGGGGAGTTAATATAAACAATAAGGACAAACAATGTTTCCACACAAGTGCAAAGACAAGCAGACAGACACAATAAAAGTATGGGAGGACTGATATAAACCCAAAAAGAAGCATGAGAGGCTATTTCTGTACCCCAGTTTACCAGCTCAAAGCTCCCAAATGACTGGGGGAGCTGTTTCTGCCCACCAGTCAGCAAGCTGGGAACCAGAAGGGACAGTTTTGGCAGAGGATAACTAGAGAGAGGACATCTAGATCCTTGGATCCTTTGTTCACTTCACAAAATGCCTAAAATTTATCTTGTTCCAAGCTGAAACAACCTTGGAAGTCAGCTGCTAAGAAACCCCAGTGAAAACATCACTACTCATTCTGATTTTGTGCTTCTTATTTTCCTTCTCCGTCTCCACATTTTCTAAAAAACAAACAAACCAACTTAATCTTAATTTACCTGGATTCTATTGAAAGTTTTAGTAGCTGTACAAACATTACGCCTGCTTTCCTCTTCTTTTCTTTGCTCCTCCATAATCTTTCGGTCAAGTTCAATCCTAAACTTGTCATAAAGATCATCTAAATTAGATTCAAATGAAATGTAGTCAATATTCGTGGACATGATCTGCCATATGAGTTAAGCAGGGGAAGAGGCAGGGGGGACCTACAGATACAGTACACTAAATAACTATTTCCAAATCCTACTATCAAAGCTGTCCATCTTTGGATTTCAGGTGACTCATGAATCAGTTTAATATGTAACCTATCTTGTCTAAACAGCTAGTGTTAAAATGAAAGAAGTATGTTAAGTGCTGCACACAGTAATGTTTCATGACGAGCTGGGGCAGAAAAATCAGTATTATTTTTTCTGCTCTAGGACAGTATGGATTGGACAGTTTGGCCTGTTGAAGTAAGCATACCAACTGGAGGCAAAAACCAGAAATCAAACCTGAGTGATATTACAGTCACATGTTATGAAATAGAGATTTCTAAGAGGAACAGTGAATACATTAGAGCTTATAAAGTAAAAACTGCTCTAGTTTTTCTGTAAGTTAAATATACAAGAGGGTATGCCATATTTTCATCAGATACATCGCAACTTCAGAAAAAGAAGATTAAAACTACATTAACTTTTTTGTTACCTGCCAATTTTTGGTCAGCTAAAGCATTTTTCAAGTCTTTCTGTTGCTGAAGAAACCACTCCCTTAACTGCTCCTTTTGAAACTTCATCCTCTGCTCATAGTTTAAGTCTTCACCCATGAACTTCTGCATGCCAGATATAGTACATCGAGGATCATCATCTGAAACTCGAGCAGGTCTGTCTTTCTTTAGGGCTTGTGGATCATTCAGGTCAAATTCACGTCTTGTTTCCGGCTTCTGAAAATTCTTCTGAAATTCATTGAGAGCCTTATTCATGTCTTTGATTTCATTTTTCTGTCGTTCTTCTAGCAGACACATGAGCTTGTCATTCTTCTTCATGTCATGAGCTAGACAAAAATGAACACAATGAAACCACAACTCTTAGAGGTGCATGAGTCATTGGAGTGCACGCACGAAAATAAAATTTTCAAGATGAATAAACAGAATATAATTCTTCCAACTGTTATGCCTTAGGAGAGTATTTGATCCATAAGTATAAGAGAAAACACTCTAAAGTTAGTAATATTTACTAATGAAATATTTTCAGCTTTTTACGTATAAATTATTTTATTAATGTTACAATGAAATATATGCATGTGAAAAAAATACAGTAAGTTCTAGAACTATAAGGTTTCATTTGGTGAAAACCTGCAGGAACACAAGAAATGTACAGTAAACCAGTTGTTTCCATTTACTCTTCATGTACAGCTACATTGTTGAAATACATTATTGCTTGTCAGGAAGCAGACCAAAATTGGGCTGCAACAAAAAGGAATATAGGTAGCTCTTCCATAGTTCCAATGGTTTTTCTAACCATAGCAATAAAATCATTGACTGGCATTAAGTTTTGAACAGCTTAAGAGCTCCTGCCCATTTAATTAAAACTAAATAAATAACAGTATTTTTAAGAAAAAAAAAAAAAAACACAACAAAACTCTCACCCAACTAGCCATTTTAGTTATTTAAAATAATTTGCTAGAAAAGATCATATCCTCTTTTGCCAGACTCCACATTGCTGCTGGTAGTTTCCCAAGAGTCAGACCCTGAGAGGTGCATTTTCCAGCCAGGAAAATCACAAGCAGCTGTAGTAGAAGCACAGCATGGAAGCTGGCAGCTCCATTTTAGCTCCTCTTGAGGCACACAGAGAGCTCAGGCTGTGGGACCTTTTCATCTGATAGCAAAGAAAGCATGCCAAGCACAGAAGACCACGAAGGGTCAGGGCACAGCATGAAATATTTGTGTGGCTACAAGTTCTGACTCAGCAATGGCTCTTCTTATCACCTTACTGTACATGACTCATGCTTCCAGCAAAAATAACCTAGAGAAGATTCCAAAGAATCTATATATTCTATGGAAGAATGACTAGACAGAAGATGAGCTCACTCTACAAGAAAGCAACTAAAATAAAGCTATTTGTCAACAGCTTTTAAAAGAAAACACTGAAATTTCTGGCCTGTTAGGTAATATATCCCAGTTTAATCATGTCAATATAAATCTTAGGATAGCAAGGAGAATACATACTGTGCCAATGTAGATGTATGAACATAAATAGGACATCAATTGGATGACTGAATTTAGAGAATGTATTAGGGGATAAAAGAAAGCAGGAAAGAGATTAAAACATTTAACTATTCACAGAAATATCACAGTATCTAGGAATATACCAAATCTTTCATGTTGTGCTTTTTCAGCTGCTTCTTGCATTTTCCTCTCCTTGACCTGCGCATCCAATGCATCTTTATCAATCTATTAAAATGAAAAAAAATGCAGCTCTTTAGGAGATGCTGTGTTTGAACAATTAAAGCAGGTATTGTGAAGCTACACTGACCCACAGTTGTACAAGATAGATATAACCCCCCTAGCAACAGAATATATACACATTACTAATGTGGGTAAAACAAAATCCAGAAACAGAAATATTCTTGTTCGTTTGCTTTGTTTTAAAATGATAGCTATGCTCTTGCACCTGATCAGATGAAAACACCACATTTACATGATACATACAGCTATAAATATTTTCAGCTGCATTACACAGAATATGCTTTCCCCATTACAGCTGGCAATTTTATTTTATTGCTCTGCTGTCATTTATAAAGCAGGTAAGTATTTCAACAGTAAAGATGACAGGAAGTTGTAATAGTTCATATTTGAAAAAAATACAGAAGGTCCACTAAAAGAATGGAATGTAAACGTTTCCAGTCTTATCAGAGAGATTCACATGGTTGCCAAAATGCACTACAGGGTACTTAATCTGTGATGAGCTGACAGATGTGGCACAGAACATCCACATCCATGGTGAGTGGGACCTGAGCAAAGGATAATAGAAACCACATCATCAAATGGGAGCAGACACCTCCACTTCAGGCAAAAAAATGTGGGCCCACTTTTGTTGGCAGATGGTGGCAAATTAATAGGCAGAAACATGGATTTTACTTCTTTTTTTTTTACTGTCAAGTCACTTAACATCTTTAAAAATTTTGTCAAAAATACAATGACAAATCTGATAAACAATTTTAATAGTCTTTGTCTAAAACCTATTCAGATGAAGACAGAAACAGATCATGGCTGAAAATACACATGGTTAGTGCTGTAAAGGACAACTGACAACAGCAATCAGGCAAAGAGGTAAATTTGTAAGCAAGGGTGAAACCATCAAGAATTCTGTACTCCAAAAACAATGGTGTTGTGGATTTCAGAGGTCTCATTGGGAAAGCCAAGCTAACAATACAAACAGAGGAAATACTGTTAAGAGAAATTCAATACAAGTTCTTAGTTTTCTGGCAATAATAGAGGTAGGTCAGGGTATCGACTTGTGTTACACTATTGGCTCTGTCCTCTTCAAAACACTTTCACTCCACACAAAAACGTCCCTAAAACAGACATTCCCAGTCACATAAAACTACAGGTTTCACTTTTAAGCATTTAAGAAATCCATGAACAGTTTGAGGCAGCTAATTTCTAAACTAGTTCTATTTTACATCTAAAGTTTACATGTAAATTGGAAGTAATTTTTCATTTAGATTACTCATCTGAACTCTTGAGAAAAATCAGTGATTGACTGAGGATAAATTCTTCAATCTGTAAGTGAAGAGGGCATTATCTTATGTTTCCATTACTCAGATGACAAAACAGATACAGAAGTCAAAGTAACAATAAAATTATTAATAATCAAAGAAAAAAAAATGTAAAATCTGGGTTTTCATTCAGCTTTCCAGTATATTACCTCCATGTTTTTAAAAATTCAAACCCTGCTCTAGGATTTCTGGTTTCTAAGTCAAATATTGTCTTGATTTTTGAATTTTCTCTGTGACTGCCACTCAAGTAAACTGGTCAGAGAACAGAAGAAAGAATCTTAAAACCAAACAGAAATACTGATATAGAATATCTCTGTATGGATTTCCTGGCTCTTTATGGTTCAGACCTGGCCCGACTTCAAAGCTTAAGAACAGTCTCTTCTGCCAGCATCATTGTTCAGGTACATTGAAAGATGTTAAATCAAAATAAACTGTCAATCAAAATTCTCCAGATGAGCTTTCCTTCATTTTAGACGTTTGTCTAATGTAAACAGATCAAAACCTGCCTGAGTCAGTTCTACAAAACTAAGTCAATTCTACAAAAGTATTTGGGCAAAACCATTGCATGGGGTACTCCAGAATGGTTCAATAAAACACACCGAGTTATGTTAGTTGTCAGCTATTTCATTAACTGAGAATATATGGTTTGCAGTTCATTTTCAAGGCTCTAGAAAAGCCAGTTTATAGACAAAGTATGTGCTTCTGATGAAGAAATTTCAAGTATCTTAACCCATTCCACAACTGCTAAAAATGTCATTAGCTCCCTCCATTTAGGTATATTGTTGGGTACTTAAGTATATTGTTGGTGTTTGTTGGGATGCTGTACCGGGGGACACGCCTGTCATTAAGTATTCATTAAGTGGGAACTGCTAATTGCTCTGCAGCTACAATGACTCTTGCATGAGTGACAAGGCCCTGTCAGAGGTAAGGTGAAGGTATCTCTCCCCTGAGACATGTTTCTGTACCTAAGAAAAGAGGATCCAATTGACATCTGTTGCAATTCTACCAGTTCAATGAAATCACCTCATGGCACTCTTCCCTCCATGCACGCTCACAAAATCTTAATGTGGGCCTTTGAACATATCACAGGGAGATTCATTGTGTTCATACCATTGCATCCAAAGTCAAATAGGTATAGAGCACATTATTCCCTGGCGTTCAGGATGCAAACTGCACAGTAAACTCTGGAGAAAATCCACCAGCCTGGAGGGTGTTCACATTTACGCATCCATGCCAAGAATAATCAGACACAACAATTAATTACATATACATAGACAAGGATGGGTCTGCCCTATTTTGTCTGATGCAAAATGTGGACTAATTGCAGGACACTCACAGCAGTAAATATCTCATAGCATCAATTCTAGCGAGGTCCAAGCAGACAAGGGCAGTATCACGGAGCAGAGAGGTAAAAAACAATTACTTGTTTCAGCCACATCACACGAGCTGACTCTGGAAGCTCTTGGCTTCCCTCAAAGCACTCCTACACAGAGATACAACACAGGGCTTGATCTCTCTGTGCTGTTAGGGGGCAATGACACCTTGCCCTTGAATCCAGAGCAGTGGGGCACAGGTACAATGGCCATTAAGTAAAACACAAGAAGTTTTGCCTCAACAGGAGTAAGAACTTCCTTCCACCGAGGGTGGCAGAGCACTGAACAGCTGCCCAGGGAGGTCACAGAGTCTTTCCCCCTGAAGATATTCCAGAAGTCTTTCCCTGAAGATACGGACGTGTTCCTGTGTCACCCGCTCTGGGTGACCCTGCCTTGGCGGGGGGGTTGGAGTGATGATCTTCACAGGTCCCTTCCAACACTAAATATCCTGTGATTTCTTTCGCCAGCAACTTCAAACGCGACTCTAAAAGTTGCATCCGGGCCCTCCCTTCCTGCTTGCTCCCCCTCACGCACACACCTGAGGAGGGGTCACCGGGGGCTCCCGGCCCGCCCGCACCGGCTCAGCCGCCCCTTCCCTCCCTCTTCTCCTCAGAACTCCTGGAAGCAGGGCACACGGCGCCTTCCCTCCCTCCCTCCCTGCCCGCCCTCACCCCTATGGTGCGGATCCGGGGGTTGAAGATGCGGTCCCGCCGCAGCAGCTCCCGCCGCCGCCGGAGCTCCAGGGCGACGGCCTCCTCCTGCTCCCGCTGCTGCGCCAGCCCGCTCATGGCGCCGGGAGGGAGCAGCGGGGCTGCAGGGACAGCGGTGCCCGGGACACAAGCCGGACTGTCGCGATGGGAATAGGGGCGGTGACCGGCCGGGACACAAGCCGGACTGTCGCGATGGGAATAGGGGCGGTGACCGGCCGGGACACAAGCCGAGCCGTCGCGATGGGAACGGGGGCGGTGGCACCGCGGGCCGGGGCGGAGCCGCCGCACGAGGCGCGCAGGCTGCGAGGGCCCGCCCGTCCCTTCGAGGCGATAAAATTGTGGAAGAGGGGCGTTGTCTGCGGGTGTTTTTTTACCGCTAGCCCAACTGGTGGAATAGCCTTGTGGACGCTTTGAGGGGGTTGAGGCGTGGAGCTCAGGAGCTCCTGCCCCCGGCTCCCCGCGGGGATGGGTTACCTGAAGCTGTTGGTGGTGAAGGACTTCAAGTCGTGGAGAGGGCAGCAGGTTATCGGCCCCTTCATGAGGTTCAACTGCATCATCGGGCCCAATGGATCAGGTAGTGTGGGTGGGTGTGATGGTAGGGGCCAGCTGCTCCGTGAGCTGTCAGCTCAGCAGTGAGGGCTCAGTTTGGTGGGATTTAGCCTCACAGACCTGCTGAAAATCTCCTTAATGTGCCCCTGAAGGGGTGGCAGCACAAATAAAGCCTTAGAGGTACCCGCTCTGTAATTCTTAGCTGAAAGTGTAGTTTTTTCCAGCATGGAAGGGCAGGAGCAGGCTGGGAGGAGAGAGGGCGTTGATGGATTTTAATTTCGACTTGGCGCTTTCCAGCTTAAGCAGAAAGCCTAGCTTGCAAACAGCACGGCTTGTCTTGGCCGCCCCACCTTACAAAGATGACATAAAGATGGTTTTATTTTAATGCTCCGGGCTGTACCAGTGGAAACCTTAATGGGAGTCTGGGTTTTGCTGCGCTCCCCTAGGACGGGGAGAGCAGCTCTGCAAAATGGCGGCGGCCGTGAGGGGCTCACACGGGCTGGGCTGTCTGTACAGCGCCGTGACCCCAAGGTGCTGGGACTATTGAAAATTCCAGCTCTGCTTCAGAAAGCTCCATTCAACAAAGGCGATTTTATGTCTGTCCAAGTGATAGGAAGTGAGGGCTGTCTTAGCAGAGCAGCAAGGATGGGTTTAACACTTCAGTTTCCCCAGTCTGTTAATGGCTTAATTTATAATTCAGGTTTTTAGGCCCTGTATTTTCCTCACTTACCTGATTGAAGTAAGATCTATGAATGTAAGCTGAATATGTTTAGCATTGTTACCATCTTCATCATCCTATCCCCACTGCTCTATGTTGTAGAGTCTCAGAATTATGGTACTTTTTCCAGATGCTCTTTCAGTTAAATCTGAGTACATTTTATAGATGAATCCGGGGAAAAAAGGTGTGAATATTTTGTAATCCCTGAATTGAGTATCTTTGTTTCTCTATTTTCCTTTTCTGATACTTTTGAGAGTAAATTAAAATATTGTCGAAGTAGCGAGGTTGAAGGCTGAAAATAATAAAGCTGTCAGCAGAAATGCTCAAGACTAAAGGGATAAAACAAAAAGAAGATTCCATCAGGAGGATTTTTGTCGAAGGACTATGACCAGATAGGTTTGTTGCTGTGGTGAATGGATCTGGGAAAGTGCTAGTATTCTTCAGGAGACTGGAGGTGCAGTGGAAAAGTTGAGGATGGAGTGCTCATTCACTAAACCTCCCTCACTTCTCTCCAGAAAGCACACTGCCAAGGAAGAAGGGTGATGTGGCACACTCTCCTCTAGAGAAGCCTGCATAAAAACCAAAAAACTTGTTCAATAAAGCTGAAAAAATAGATCAGTTTTGTCATAGTTTTTATTACAGACAGACTTACATTCTGCTGCCAGTGTGTTACGTCTTAAAAATGTGTTTATTATGTGCAACAGCTTTTCCTCAATAAAATCACAAAATTGCAGAATGGTTTAGGTAGGAAGGGACCTCCTACCTGATCTAGTTCCAACCCACCTGCCATGGGCAGGGACACCTTCCACTAGACCAGGTTGCTCCAAGCCCCATCTGGCTTGGCCTTGAACACTTCCAGGAATGGGGCATCCACAGCTTCTTTGAGCAACCTGTGCCACTGTCTCACCCACCACACTCACAGGGAAGAACTTTTTCCTAAAAGAATAAAAAATACATAATTAGAAAGAGAATTTTGAAAGAATTTGGCAATTCTCCAGATTCTTTAATTCTTAATAAAATGCTTCCATTTTTGTGTTGTCAAAAATGTCTTAATTTTTTTTACTTTTTAAGGAAAATCTAACATAATGGATGCTGTTAGCTTTGTGGTGTGTGAAAAGACATCCAATTTGCGAGTTAAGAGTATTCAAGAACTTATTCATGGAGCACATGTTGGAAGACCTGTTTCTTCTACAGCTAGTGTGAAGATAGTGTATTGTGAGGAAGATGGGGAAGAAAAAACATTTTCAAGAATTATCCGTGGTAGGTACTATTTTCTGCTTGTACTCTCTATTGTCTGATGTATAAAGAAGACCAAAAACACCCAACTTGGAATTTCAGATGGCCGGTATTAGTTCATAGTTGGGCAGATTAATATAGTCCTTCAGATAGCATTTTAGGAGTGATATAAATGAAAAAAAATATATTTGGGTTAATTAGTTAAAAAATGAAACAAGTTGTTATATGTTCTTTGCTCAATATCTGTCTAGATATTTCCCTGGGATCTGTAGATGATGTAGGCTCTAGGAAATGGGGTCTGACACCTTGCTGCAGGTGTGAGCACACCATAAGCCTGTCAGTTCCTTTAGAAAATACTAAAATTAGAAACCAGAGTTTTCAAACAGAAAAAATAAATTAGGAATAATAAAGGAATAAATGAGTAATTGAAATCTATTGTCGTCTTTGAGAAAACTGCTCAGTTAAATTATTCCACTAGTTTAATTCATTCCTGGTGAATTTTTTTGTTGTGACCGTTTTCAGCAGTAATTTTTTTTCCTTTCCTCCTTTAGGTAGTTGTTCTGAGTTTTTTTTCAATGACAAGTCTATCAGCCGATCTGCATACATATCTGAGCTTGAAAAAATCGGCATTCTTGTCAAGGCCAGGAATTGCCTTATTTTTCAGGTGAGCATTCAAGGTACTTTCAAAAGGAAACAAAAGGTTCTTAGATTATTCCATAGAATACACAGTTAAGTGTTGTCTAGAAATGAGCGCACCCTTAGCCAACTGCAAGGCAATATATTTTCTCCTGACCTTGCCAAGAACCACAAGACTACAAAATACACTTAGTGGTGTTTGTATGTATGTGCATACTCCAGTAAGAAAGAAGCTAATCTGGAAGAAGTTGAGTGCTTCTGTTATTCAGAATATATAAAAGAGTATGGGTCTGTATAAATGCTTAGTGTATTTAATTGTAGGAGTGCTGGGAAAAAGTAATTTCATCTTAAAACACTCCTGTTAGTAAAGATGCATGAAAATGTAAAGGATTTTTTTTGTAAAGATTAAGGGGTTAAAAATTCTATTCAGCTATTCGTTTCCAAGAATTGAATGACATAGGTCTTAAGCTTTTCATGAATAGTACATTTCACAAAATTGTGTTCCTAAGAGTTGCTGACAAAAATTCCTAAGGAAGAATGGATTTTTCCCTGTTACAGAAACATTTCTAGAAGCATGAGTGGCTAGGTGATCCTCATTTTGGCATTGAATTTTTCCTTGGGTTTGAATCTACGTGCATTTCCACCAGCTGTGTTCACCTTAAACATACACAGAGGTCAATCTGTACTCTATTAAATTCATAAGGCATCAGAATGATCTACAGTGCTGCAAAATTTATTTATTTTCAATTTTGCTTTAGGGAACAGTAGAATCAATTGCAATGAAGAAGCCAAAGGAGAGAGCTCAACTTTTTGAACAAATCAGTAATTCATGGGAATATGCTGAGGACTATGAACGAAAGAAGAAGAAAATGCAGCAAGCAGAACAGGATGCACAGTTTAATTATAACAAGAAGAAAAGTGTGGCAGCAGAACGCAAACAGGCAAAGATGGAAAAGGAGGAGGTAACTTCAAGTTATTCCATATTTTCATGCTAAGTTGCCAGATTTTTGCATCTCTTCTGAACTTCAATAGTGTTTAAAAAGGCACAACAAACCAAAAAACAACCCCAAACTTCTGTTGGTTTTAGTCTATTAGTTTTTTTCAGTATGGTGTACTGTATAATAATGTAATATCATTTGAAAAGTGAAAGAATACATATAATCTAAATAAAGTATAGGCTTGCCAGTATAATTAATTAATTTAAGTGTTGACTTTAATATTAGAGTTTTATGATTAGTTACCATTACTGGAATTGCAGCTACTCGTACATCATCTTACGTCACTTTGGCCTTGAAATTAAACTGCTAATGATGGAAAATAGTTTTTATAAGCTACAAATTAAATTTTCATGTTGGTAGGCAGAGCATTACCAGATGCTAATCAAGGAACTGGATGAAGAAAGGATCCAGCTGCAGCTTTTTCAGCTTTATCACACTGAAAAACAAATTGACTTTCTGAAAAACAGTTTGGAGGAAAAGAATATGGAGGCTTATATCAAGAAAGAGTCTCTTTCTACAGCAGAAGATTCATTTAAAGTCAAGAAAAAAATGTTGGGGGTATTAAACAGGGGCCAACAGCATATGGAAAAAGAAATGAAGTAGGTTTTCCAATCAGATTCTGTGATAGTTCAATAAAGCATTATCTGCACTGGGAGTTGCTTGGCAGGTGTACATTTCCTGGTAAAAATTTGGGTGATAGCCCAGTGCTATGGAAGTCAGTTCCTAGCAGTTCTCTGAAGTAATATCCAGAAATGGTTTTTACCTCCTCTCCCATGCCTAGATACATATTTCATTATATAAATACTTGTTTGCTATTAAATTTTAGGAGGTCCTGTTTCACTTTTTAAATTACTATTTTCAGTGGATATTAAAAAAACCCTTTTGTGGGTATACCCCCAGTGTAAGCCCCAGCCTTACACGTTAAAATAGTGGTTTGCATTTGTGGTCAGCAGGGAGGGAAGGGGTGTCTTTTCTATCTTCCCTCTCTCCTCTTTTCTGTGGCTTTGTTGTTTTGGCTGTGTCTGTGGTGGTTGGTTGTTTTGGGTTTGTCTCTGGTTTTGTTTTCTAGGACTTTGGAAGCGTCACTGATTCAGCAGAGACCCCTCTATATAAAAGCAAAGGAAAACACATCCTATCAAATCAAGAAAGTAGAAATGTTGAAAAAATCTCTAAGGGATAAGGAGAAATCCTGTGATAAGGAAAAGCAGAACATAGAAGAACTACAGATAGAATTGAATGATATTGAGAAGGCATGGAGAGCATTTGAGGAGAAAATTGAAGAAGAAAGAATGGAGAGAGCAGCAGATATTGAGCTGGAAGAAAGTCAGGTGAACCAGGAGGCCCCAAAGTACTATTTATTAGAGAGGTCAAAAAAAACTCCTGATTACATGGAAACTGTCATTTCATCAATGACCTGTGATTTTTAGTGATCTTTTTGCCCTTGAACTCAAAAAACCCCAAAATTCTTAAGTTTTTTTTAGACATGTGGTGCATTGTGGGAGGGTAGGACAGAAAACGTTTGTGAGGGTCTCAGGGTGAGTGATTTT
>VYZR01052968.1:4476-22196 GCA_013400675.1 Oxylabes madagascariensis | reverse complement strand
GCACACTCCAAATTGTGCTCAAGGCCCAGGGCAAATGTCCTGGTCAGTGGACCTCACAGGAATTACAGTAGAACGTGCAGTAAGAGAAGCCTTGAGAGCTTCAGTTGAAGCCTTTTCCAAATTTGTCAAAACGCTCCCAAACTTTTCCCATCACCAAGGGTTAGCCATATGGCTGTCATCCTATGAGGGGAGGGTCAATAAATATTTTCACACAGAACAAAATTATTTATTAAGAAGTTCAAAAGGTTCTTGAGACCTTCACCCAAAGAAGTTGAAAAATTATATTCTGATTATTCGGATTCACTTTAGCAATAGCCTACAGATAAAACTTGCAAAAATTCCAGGTCTAACTTTCAGGAGCGATTCAGTCAGATTAGGCTTATAAATCACTTGAATATATCTGAAATTTGGGCTTAAGATAAAGTCAATTTAAGGAAAGAATATATAACCAAGCTTTTCTTAAACAAGCACAAAGTAATGTAACTAGGCTAGAAAATAACAGATGTGAATATTGCTTGTTGAAAAATTAGAAGGGATGGCTATGGCAGGATTTCCTATGACTTTATGCAATCGTCAGAAGCAAAGGAATGAGGCTAGTTTTAAAGCAGCTGCTGTTTATAACGTTCTCCTTCAGATCTCCACTTCTAAATCCCAGCCCATAGTACAGCAGAGACCCTCTGCTGACACAAGGAAATTCTTGAGTCAGTATTTTCATTCCCCATCTTTCAGCTGACCTCAGCAGCTCCTAACACTTGCCAGGCTGAGATGACTCAGCACTACAGTTAGATAACTTTTTTTTTTCATTTCTTCCTGAAGTTCAAATGATACGCATAAAGTCTTTCACTCCTTTCAAGATCAAATCTCAGCAGACAACTTTCAGCCCCCTGACTCTCTGAAGCACCAATTAATCAGCTTTACTGAGACTCAGACAGGAACGAGTCAGACATTGACATTCAAAGAAAGCAAGGTCCTGCTGCGTCTATCACTATGCAGGAAAACTCAGACAGAAATTCCAGGCTCCCATGCCTTTGACATCCAACTGTATTCCCAAACAACGTTGAGTTTTCCCTTTTCTGGCTCCTCCTGGAAGTCTACCAGCTGCAGCAGGCAATCCAGAACTGCTTTGCTGAGTACCAGACCAGACTCATTTCCTGTTTTCATTAACCCTGGAGGCACAGTTTCTCAGGGCTCATTCCAAACCTCATATTCTCCAGATACAGTTATCAGAGTTAGGGAGACACTAAACCTACTGATATAACACCAAAACGGACATTCTCAGTTTTCTGAGTTGTTGCCCGAATGAAGTAAAATAAATTCTGCAGGAATGTTGGCAGGTGTCCAATATTCTGGACCTGATCAACACCCACAGAGAATCTTCCACAGATTCAAAGTGGAATTACTGAAATGTGTATGGAGCAAGTTGATATTCTCAATTTCACCAGTCCCACGTAACCCTAGTTTGTGCCAAGGTCAATGTCACCCACTGAATATGAAAATGAACCCCACTGCAACATCACCTTATTCAGGAGTGTATTACCAACATTATGAAATCCCAAATCAATCCAACTGGGATATTTTTCCCTGTCAATAAGAGCAATAATGTTTTTTTGTTTAGAATATCTAATCTTTCCAATTCATGAGCAGCATGATTCTACTTCAGAGATGGGGAAATCAAGTCACAGGAAAGGTACTGGCTACATAAAGGTACCCAGGGGCTCAATGGCTTAAGGCTGGATTAGCACCTGAGTATTTGAATTTCACACCCAGATCCTCACTAACCAGCCTCTCCAGAGAGCTGCCAGCCTCCCACTGCCCCGTGCCAGTTACAGCTTCATCTCCAGTGAAGGAGCTGAACCCCAGCAGCCAATAGCTGTGTGTACCTTCTGCAAGCATTTACTGACTGCTGGGGCATCTGAGCAGGGCTGGCTGTTTTTGGCTGGAATTCCCAGCCCCGACTGAGCAGACTCTGGAGAGTCCACCTGACAGAACAAAGCTGACACAGACACACGGCACAAACAGGANGGAAATCAAGTCACAGGAAAGGTACTGGCTACATAAAGGTACCCAGGGGCTCAATGGCTTAAGGCTGGATTAGCACCTGAGTATTTGAATTTCCCACCCAGATCCTCACTAACCAGCCTCTCCAGAGAGCTGCCAGCCTCCCACTGCCCCGTGCCAGTTACAGCTTCATCTCCAGTGAAGGAGCTGAACCCCAGCAGCCAATAGCTGTGTGTACCTTCTGCAAGCATTTACTGACTGCTGGGGCATCTGAGCAGGGCTGGCTGTTTTTGGCTGGAATTCCCAGCCCCGACTGAGCAGACTCTGGAGAGTCCACCTGACAGAACAAAGCTGACACAGACACACGGCACAAACAGGAAGAAATGGAGAGAGAGACTGGGTGTTATTGATATAAGATTGTACTTTTACTAGGCTAATAAATACAGTGTCTGCTCATTCCTGTAGGTGTGTGGAAATCTCATTTATCAACGTCACATTCCTGAAGAGTGCAGTCGGCGTAATGCAGATAATGCACTTTAAATACAACACGCATTACCTTGTCTTTTTGTAAATAGACTTCAGATAGGGAAAAGGCAATCCCATGGAATGCCCTCACTCCTGATGCTGGTTTAGCCACCATCATTCCTGTCAAGCCAGACTAATTGCTTTGTTTTTGTGGGCTCCTAGGGAATAACATACTTACAAATTTGGAAAAAATAACAACACTGACTGTGCTGACTTTTGATCAATCACCACCTAGCTGGGAATGTCAGACCTATTAAGTGTTCCTTCTTTGCCAAAAATTAATGAACCAAAAATAAGTACCAGAGTTTGGAACCAGCTCTGTCTCAGGCTGTATTCAATGCCACAGTCACACTGGAGGTTGAGGAAAGGGAAAAAAGGAGTGAAAGAGGAAAGCAAAGGTTAGTAATAATTGCAGCACGTTTTCTTTTTCTTCATTATTAAGTATGAGCAACTACTAGAACTCATAGTGGCCAAAGCAAAGAGAGGCAATTTTCGATTTTATTGATCAAAGATTCAAAGAGATTAAAATTCAGGAATGAACAATAAATCGTTCTTCTTGTCCATCATTTCACATACACATGGAGTTGAACAGAAGAAGTCAGCCAAATGAACCAGATTTTCATAAAACCAAATCCCAACCCCAAACTTCTGAAGCACTGCAAATTAAGTTGTAGTTTTCCTTCAAGTTTTTAATGTTTTAGATCCTCGTGAATTTTCAGAAGACAGTCGCAAAGTCTTTGATAAACTACTTTCTGCTGAAAAAAATATTAAACAGACTTTTTGTATTAAGTTTGAAAGAAATATTCCAATGTCAAAAAATACCACCAAGAAACTTTAAAGTAATTCAAAAAGGAATGATTTTTTAATTGCACGGATCTTATCAAATTTTAGCAGTAACATATATGGTGGCTTGGCTCAATTTTTTTTTAATTCAGTATTATTGCAGCCTCTTTTCCTTTCATTTCCCAAGATNTTTTATAATTGGCTCTTCTGTCCTGTTCTCCTTGGTTACCAAAAACAAATCTAAAATAACCTTACATCCTGTTGCTTCACTGACAACTGAATTAATTTGTCCTTTATGACCAAAGGAAATAACAGGATCCTGTTTAAGGTCTATGATTAGGACTGGTTGTTTCCAAGTCTGTATCAGGGATGTGAGTCTTGTGTAATAACACAACTTCTCTAGGAGCACTTGTTTGTCTCCAGTAATGTTTCATTTTGATTCATATCTGTATCTGACTTATGGGATTGATGGCTGATTCTTGCACTTACCCTATGCAGCCTCTTTTCCCATCATTTCCCAAGATCTTTTGGCAACAATAAACTGATTTGATTTCCTTTTAAAAAAAGGTCATATTGTCTCAAGACAATTAAAAGGAACCATGCTGTTTGAAGAAACACTGCCATTATCCTGCTAATGAGCCGCTATAATCCTGAAGTTATGGTAGGAGCAAAAGAACTTTAGTACAAACAGTGACAGTCAGTCCCACACCATTTGAATGTGCCACGTCAGAAGAAAATTGCAAGAGGAAATTGCATCCATTAAGATTATATTCTTGAATCATTTGAAGCTTAGTACTTTCAAAATAAATAAAAGGTCAAAAGCACTGCACGTCTGTGTCTCTCAGGTAAAAGCCTCAGAGTGTGAGCTATTTAGCCAGAATGGTTTAGGGTTCAATCAAAGTCTCAAAACATAAATTTGCAAGAAAATAGTTCGGATTTATCTTATGTTTTATTTAATATAAAATTAAATCTGAAAAATTGCAGAATGCCAATTTTGCACCCACTTTCCACATGGAGTGTCTTGCCTTCTTCTGTTTGAAACTACCATAAGACTTCCACATTTCTTTATAAATTTAAAAATTTAACAAATTTCAAAATATATTCTAGTGCGTTTTCTTTCAATATTGAAATTAGGACGTGGATTGGCTAACCACCGTCCCACACCATGGCTAGTTCTTTCACAAACTGCGTGAAGTAATATTTCTATTCTTATATTCCTATCATGTTATTATAGTATTTCTATTTTTATGTTATTATGTTGTGTACAAGTACATCTAGGCAAAGCTACATTTATTCCAAGCCTCTGAGTGGTCACGGCCCTGCTGCCATGAGAGCTGAGGCTCTGGGTGCCAAAGAGCCACCACACCCCAGGCCACGGGACCAGAGCATTGAACTCGAAATGCCACCTCAACTCTAAAACCTTTGCCTCTTCTCCATGTCACAGTTGTTTCAGAGAGGTATTGAAATAACTATTTACACAATCAAAATAGCCCCATACACAAACATCCTCATTGTGTGGGGCTGCCGGGAGGGTTTTCTGACCACATGCATTTTGGTCTTGTTATCTCAGCCACTACACCACTAGCATTACCAGGAAATGAATTTTTAAATGTGGCCATCACGTGGCTGAAGTCCAAAATGGCATCTTAAAATTTGAGCAGAGGTTTTTTGTGGAGGCTGGAGGAGATTCTGTGTGACCTCAGCAGCCCCAGCTCACTCAGGAGCCCACACAGCTTCCACCAACATCCAGAGCCCCCAGCTGTGGGAGTGGTGACAGGAAAGGATTGCCTCTACACCCTGAGTTGTGCCAGAAGAAGAGACTTTATTTGCATCTTTCACATTTTATAGAACTCCAAAGGGATCCATGGATTGGAGGTGAGAGTTGCCACCTCTCTCGCTCACTGGCCAGGTCAATGGTTAATCAACTCTCTCCTCCTCCATGAAAATATGAAAACAAACCTCTTGTTGACACTTAGATGTGAAAAAGATCTTGATAAGAATACAAAACATTTTCTTCTCAGAAAGCGGCGCGGGCGACACCCAGCCCAGCCCTGGGTCCCATCCCACAGCTGCCCTCCAGCCCTGGGGATCGCGGAGCTGTGGGGAAGGAGGGCAGCAAAGAAGAAAGATGTCTGAAATCTGGTTCTATCACCATTAACCCCTCCAATGGCTCACTGCTGTCCCAAAAAAAATCCCTTGGGCTGCTGAGGCCCTGCTAATGAATGTCCAGGAGAGCACGCTGCATTCCACGGGCTTACAGCTCCACACCTGATTTTTAAGCTTTCTCACCTTCAGAATGACATTTTATTTTTGACAATACATCCCCTTTCCACATCCTCCCTGCCTCTGCTTTACCCCGTCATCTAGAAAACACACTAAGTGTACAAACATTTCAGAAACTTACTGGGAATTTGTGGCCTGCCAGAAGCATTTTTTCTCTCCCTGCACTCTCACATGCCTCAGGTGGCAATAGTTTTCCCTCAGTGACAGCAGTTTTCCCTCAGTGACAGCAGTTTTCCCTCAGGTGACAATAATTTTCCTTCAGCTGACAGAAGAGGAGCCTTCCCTCAGGTGACAGCACAGGATTTTTCCGTCAGGTGACAATAGTTTTCCCTCAGTGACAACAGTTTTTTCTCAGGTGACGGAAGAGGAGCCTTCCCTCAGGTGACAGTTTTCCTTCAGGTGACAGCTTTTTTCCCCTCAGGTGACAATAGCTGTCCCTCAGGTGACTGCACAGGAGCCTTCCCTCAGGTGACATTCCCCCTCTGTTTAGAGCAAAAACACCCAAAAATGTGTTCACAGAAGGAGGAATCCCTCGGGAAGGGATGGAGGAGGGGGACTGCTCATGTGATATTCTGTGTGTTTTAGCAGGTTAAGGGAAAGAACTCTTTTCTGCTTGGCAGTTATTTTCTTTTTGTCTTTACATTTTGTGCTTTTACTGAGAGAGGAGCAAACTCCAGCCTTTTTCTGAGTTTTCTGGAGTTTGGAAGGGCACTGCATGCACCGTGTATCCACATCTTGGGCATTGGCTTTTTCCAGGTGGCAAATAAAAAATGATTTAGCATAAACAGTTATAAAGGGGTAATGTGGGGCCACAATGTGAGAAGCACAGTCATTGTCAAGGATTTCTTTTGCTAATTGTTTTTTTTT
The DNA here is from genome assembly GCA_013400675.1 of Oxylabes madagascariensis. Lineage (NCBI taxonomy): Eukaryota > Metazoa > Chordata > Aves > Passeriformes > Timaliidae > Oxylabes > Oxylabes madagascariensis. Next base: position 15,740 of record VYZR01052968.1, on the reverse strand, counting down.
GTAGATTGAGCCGCCAACATTACATGGAAAATGTTGGAGAGGAAGGAAATTATCCCTTTCAATTTCTGCCATTGCATTTATTTTGATTCCCTGGGTCTTTACGGGGGAAAATTGTAGTCAAGGCAAAAAGGGGAGCACGCTATCTGACTTCAGGCAGTGAAACTGAGGTAGGTATTTTTACGTGATTTACTAAATACTGTGATCAGTGGTAGTTTATAGCTCAGGTATCAACCTCTGGATCCCTGCCCAGTGTTGTTTTGCTTTCGTTCTTACTTATAAACACATCTACATCCAGATAAAAGCTTCTTTGTAAATTTTATTTATTTGGAGGTTTCTACATGTGATGGAAAGGCTTTAAATGGTAGATGCAGAACTAGCTTGGGATCTAGACAAATTTTGCACGCACCAAAACAAATTTGAGCCAAATTTAGAAGTAGTGCCATATGACATGCTCTTGGGGAGTGAGAGGCTGGCTGTAGGCCCAGATCTGACAAAGATCTTTTGCACATTTTTATCTTTATACTCTGTGAATAGTCCCACTGATCATTCTGTCAACCTGAAGTACTAAAACATCATCAGGCTGGCCCTTAAGTTTTAAAAAAATTATTTTTAAATGAAAGAACTTTTTTAAAAGGCATTTTCTACTTTGCTTTCTGTTTACTGAGCCTTAAGGAAACATTTGTGTCATGTTTTCCAGTCTTTTTCTTTGCAATGACAGAAAATATTTTTTTTTTCTTTTTCTTTTTTCCCTAAAATGAATCTGGATATTCTCATGCAGACTTATGACTTTCAGAGATGAGATTTTAGGCAGATGTCATATGTTGTAGGACTCTTGGTAGGAACTGAGAGAGTTGGCAACACAGACAACACAGCACTTGTTTAAAGTTTGTAGAATGCCTTGGATCATAATTTCTTTGGGACAAGAGTGTTAATTGTATTGTGGCTAAGTGATGCATGTGCAGTTGTGTATAAGTGTGTGTAGCTCACTCTTCTGATGCTGTCTGTATCTGCTTCACTCTTTTTGTTGCCCCATTTTCAGTCCCTCATGCAGCTGGTCCAAGGAAAGTACCAGTGAATTAAAGATAATTACAAGCTAATGACTAATTCTTTTATTCTGTGGAAATTATGGGGGAAGTGGGTGAGAAGGTGGCAAAGAGTTTGATTTAACTTCAGAGAAGGTGTCTTTTGGAGAAAGTCAGCATGTCCACAGCAGCAAACGAAAAAAGCTCTTAAAATTGCTATGGAAATTCTCCAGATAACAAGCAGAAAATTAAATTTTGTGTAAATGGGGACAAAAAAAACAATTAGCATGTAGCTGGAAACAACAGAGAAGCAAGTATTCAAAGGGTATTATTGATGTGCTTTAATTAAAAATTAAAGTAGCTTAGGGGCTGACCTGAAGTGTTGGCAGTGAAATCAAACCAAACCCAAGAATGTTTGTTTTACACACAGCCCCAGCTGCCATCAGCCAATACTGCTACAAGGTTCTACAAAGAGTGCAATCACACAGCCTCTGTCCCAAACGAGCCTGATTTAGTGTAACAGACAGAGGGTGAGTTTCACACGTGCAGAAAAAATACATAGAAAAGATGGTTATTCCTCTGTGAAATAAAAAATATTTATGAGAGGTGGTGAATAACGATCTCATGTCTGAAGGAAGTATGTCTTCAAGAGCATTCTTTCTTGACACTTTCTGTGACAACCCACACTGTTACCTTCATTGTATAACGGAATATTTTTATTGCTGTTTAACTGAAGGGGTCAGTTAAATACATATTTACCATATTGTTTTTTTCACAATTTGTCTCTGCCACGTTTTTTATGTCTACATGTCCTCTGTGATTATTGTAGATGCCCATGGAAAGATAAGACATGAATTATTACAGAGAGAAGCAATGCTGTAGCTGCCCAGGTTGATTCATATTTATACATGGACAGCAAATGTTGTATGCAGTTCGAGTGACATAAAGTGCAATTCCTGACTGCATGATTAAAATCTATTTTCACAGCAAGCAAATGGACAAAGGGAAATGAAAGCAGCTTTGCTGGACCTGCAGGACACAGATAAACATTGAAGCAGAACTCAGCCAAAAATCCCCATTTCTATGCTCAGGTCTAGCAGAAAAAAATTAATAAACTGTCAAAAACATACTGTGAAAGTGTCTATGTCTTTTCAGACTGCAGAAAATGTGTTTTTCCTTGCAAGATACTCTCTTTTGCAAACCTTTCTCTCAGCTTAGTTATTTACAGGCTGTAATTCCTGATTTACCCAGACTAATGCTTCTTTAAATACATCCTTCTTTTGGGGGAGACCGTGGGTAAAAGTGTTGCAGCATCTTTGGGTGCTCTGTGTTGGTACAGCCGTGGCATTGCTTAGGACCGGAAAGGCCTTGGTACAAAAGTGATCTGCATACTTTTTCTTCCAAAGATACTAATTACTTAATACTTACACAGGAAAAGGTAACCTCCCCAGAATTCATCGGGAAGTTTTCTTGTGTCTAAACTGCTCTGGAAAAAACTTACGGAATGAAAAATACCTGTGGACTGCAAGGCTTGTTTCAAAGCTCATCAAACACAAGGACTTCCTTCGACTTTAAGACTACATTGGATTGTTGAAGTCATCATAAATGACCTAAGAATTGCTTGGGGAAAGCCCCTCCTGTGTTAGGCATTAGACTCAACATTCTAAAAACTTGACCTAAAGTAGATTTTTTGGCTTCATTAGATCACTAGTGAGAGACCCATACCGGGCTCTTTATAACCACTGAAGAGAAAGCCTAAACCACGTCTTGAAATGCAAGCCATGACCTCTTTCAGTATAGTATGCTCCATGGAGGTAATGGAGTATTACTGGGGTAATAAATGGTTTCTGGAACAGCACCTTTAGTTTAAAGATTGCTACTTCACTCAACAAAACCCTGATAAAATCCATAATCAGACAATCAACACACCATAAGCCTTTTAATTGTTGCAATATATAGGGATTCCCGTTTATCTTGCTGGCATTATTTGTCCCATTTGTCTTGCTGGCCTTCTGCTACAGATGGGTTGGGGCTTAATTTCAGCATTTTATGGCCAATCCTGCCAATCCTAAAAAGTGCCCCATAATGTAGTCCCTTTATCAAAATATTTGGAATGTGATCCTATTGTAATTTCATACAATATTATTCTCGACGAACAGTTTTCTAATGGTGCTATGCTGGTGGCAATTGATTCTCAGTTGTTCAGCATTCTGGCACCTGCATATTTCTTACAGGTATACACATGCACACTTTTAATTACCTGCCAGATTAACGTACTAAGGACCATGATAAGGGAGACACATTTTAATCCAATAATATGACCTTGTCAAATACTGTAATTGACCTTTTGCAGGAATTTTCCCTCCTGTAAAGAACTGTGATTTCCATTGAGATCTATCTTAAATATAAATCACCAAAACAAATAATTTCGTAGGCTGCAGTATCTAGAAGCACCAAGAGCAGAGTGAATGTTTTGTGAAGTAAAACTTCTTAAGAAGTTTGATTTTTTAAAATTACTTTACTAAGGTATTAAAAATTATGGAATTTACTATCAAGCAGAGGTTTCATATATATCGTTGACTTTGAAGAAAGAGCTTAATACAGAATTTATTATACTTGCAGTTAGTATATTAACATTTTTCTCATCCAAAATTGAGGCTGAGCAGGAAAATCATCAAAACCCCCACATTTTTAAAAGACAATGAAAGCTATTTTTATTTAATATTATTTTAATATTTTTAATTTAAACTTCATCTCCTTATAAATCCCTTTGTATAGTTACCTGGGAAGTCAAAACAGCATTTCTTCCAATGTTGCTTTCGTATACTTGATGGCTTCTCTGTGTAAAAATCTTAGTAAATAATCTAAGGTTTATTTTTAATATGAAAAATCAGAGGAATCTTGTATGACTTGATAGACCATTTCAGCAGTATTACCATGCTGCCCTCTGGAGTACACTGACAAAGCACTGCATGGTAAAAGTTTTGGAGGCATCTGCTGTTCTTCTTTGCATCCAAGAAAATTATCACTGGAAAAAAGGAAGTCTTGGCTAAACTGTTTGAAAAGCAAGATGAATATGTAGTGTTTCACTTCACTTAGCCCAGAATTTTTTGGGCATGTATTGCTATGTAGGATTTCATCCCTGGCTATACCTCAAAGCCTTTGATAAAAATGTGATTATTGTAAGATCACCTCAGTGTTTGTTTTCAAGTTCTTTAGTGTAGGTTTTAATTTTTGCTTTAGAATCACCAGCTTGAGGTTTCTCAGCAAAACTGACTTTTGTCATCTGGAGGTGCAAGAGCAGTGTCAGACTGTCCCATTGAATCCAACTTTTCTGGCTCCTATTTTAAATAAGTCTCAGAAATCCTGGGACTCTACTAGGAGAAAGTAGTAGATATCAAAGAAAACAATAAAACACATTTTCTCTCACAAACTCAAAAAACCCCGAGACATTTGGAAGACATATGCATCTGTTGTTTCCTAAAATAATTCATCTTTCTCCAAGATGTGTCTCTTGGAAAAACTAATAATTCCCTTTCACTTCTCCCTCCTCTCCCTCCCTTCCCCAAATTGCCTTAAAACCACGCAAGTATGAAAACAAAGGTCAGACATTTATACTATCTCTAAGTTCTGGGAGAAAAAAAACCCAAACCAAAACACCAAAAAAGTGGAGTTCAGACCCAGTTTGAATTTACTATATTTTTAGGAGTCTCTTCCTTAATACAAATATTTAGTATAAAGATTCCCAGTTGCAGATTGTCGATAGCTAGAATTGGGGTTCAAAGACAGCACAGCTCCACAAACAGATAGTACAACAAACCCCTCCTTTATCCTGCTTCTCCAATACAGAGAGACTTTAAAGTGCGTATAATTCGTATTTATTTCTGGGTCCTTTCTCTGCTTACAATTGGAAAAAATGCACCAGTTAAAAGGAAAGGTTATTATCTCCAAATGTGGTTTTAGGGACTTAACAACACTTGGGAGCAGCTAATTAAATTGTTAGACGTTATTAAATATTTTAAGTACTTTTCCATTGGTAGTCAACAGGAACTGGATACCTTATAAGTCCCTTTTTAATGTAAAAAGTTGCCTTTCTTTAGGTGCCTAAAGACTTCTGAAAATCTACTTTTTCTTCAGTCTAGGGTTTCAGGTCAGGCAGAAAGAAAATGTAAGCTAAGTGACAGGACTTGCAGATCACCTAAAGACTGACAAGCCATGAAAAATTAAGATCCTGACAGGAGTCTGCAATATTCACTATGGTGAGAACATTAAATTGCATTTCAGTGTAAGCAAGGAAAATAACATCTATGGGAAAAACAACCTGTGAAAATGCAGGGACTCTGTAGGGAAACCAGAGAAGTCCCCAAGATAATGACACTGATGGAGACATCAAGGCATTGAGCTGATAGGGCATGAAGAGAGACAGGAACTGGCTGAGATGGACTCGAATTACCATGGAAAACCTGGGTAAAGGAGCATTCCCAGACACTGAGGAAGTCAGAGTTGCATTGTCACTGAGGTGTCAGGGCAGAGAATTATGACTAGATACACAGTTGTTTTTCTCAAAGGATATCATGACCTCTTACAAACATTTAATTAAATTGTTAATTACTTCACAGTCTTATTGCATCAGCAGCAGTGTAACTACAGGTGGCTCAAATGAGGAATCAGAAGTGTCCTGAATGCTGTACCTGTTCAGATTTGCATTGGATCTTCACTGTCTGAATTCTGCTTGGATAGCAGCTCAGTTGGTAAGTGAGTGATGATTAGATTTTTGATGACTGGATGTTGATGGAAAAGGAAAGGAAGTAAGCCCAGGTGTTCTGCTGTTTAAATCCTAAGTAGACAGTACTGCCTCCTTTATTCTGGAGTTTGACCTAGTAAAAACTCTCTCTGACTTTTTAGAAGGCTTAAGATCCTAACTCCCTCTGGCAATTTTAAAAATACCACCTTCCATTTATAATCTCCAATGAGAGAAGGTTTAATATTACTAAATAATTGTTTGGGGAATTTGTTCCCCATACAAGTGAGGAATTCTTTCTGTACGTATGACCTGCATGGTGAAAAAACCCACATTATTAGTATGTCAACCCTTTGTTTTTTTGAGAAAAGATCGCATCAGCAAATAAATCCACATTATCCTGGTAAATATTTTTAAAGAGGATGCAAAACTAGATCAGAGCACAAAAGTAGCTTTACTAACCACTTCTACTGAGATTAAATATATATAAATATATGTATATATCTCCCAAGACAAAATACACAGCTTCATATAATCTTCTAAAGAGAAAAGTAAATATTTTGCAACCACAAATGAAGTCAAAGCATAACATTGTGGTGAGACTTAAGAGGAGTTAACAGACCAAAATGTCTCATTATTTCACAAATTATAGCAGCATGAAAAAACACTGCTTTAGTTTCAGGATACTTAGGTCTGTTTCATGAAATAAAAACACGTGATTAAAACAAAGCAGCGTTTCAAGCGCAGCTCTGGACCCTGGCTGAGCTCGGCGTGGTCGGTGCAGCGTGAGCGACACCGAGCCCGCGCTGCAGGTATGAGAAATGGGCTCCTGCCACAGAAACGGGCTGGCACACGGACACAGCTCTGTGCACAACACTTCCTCACGCCCACACCGAGGGCTTTCTCAGGCAAGGTGATACGGTGCATGCTTCAGGTTCCTTCCACTAATGCTATGGATTAAAGTATTAAAGGTAAAAATGCAACCGGTGGCCTTGACCTGGTTTGTAGTGGGCGCCGGCAGCCAAGTTCTGCCCTCAGTTACACCCTGTAGCTCCCCTGAAGTCCGTGGCGGTGCCAAGTGTAGCTGAGGGAAGAATTCAGCTGTTCAAATATGCCCATGGTTGCCAAGCCAACTGGCAGCAATTGCCAGGGAATAATAGGAGTGTTGAGGGCAAGAACGGAGGAGCCTTCGCGGGGAGGTCTGGAGATCTGCGCAGTGCTTGTCTACAGACTGTCTGGCCTCCTGAAGTCAAAGCTATTAGTTTTTCCTACTTGCTCTAATGTACTGCAGACAAAAAGGGTCTTTCACTGGTGAATGCTGATAAATGAAATGCTCACCAGCTGGGGCTCCTGCACCTCTCCACACATCGTAGCAGCAGCCTTTTGTGTTAGCCAGACCTAATCTTGAAGTTTCATGGGGCAGAGGGCAGATTTGAAAACATTTCAGATTCTAACACAGTAAATCATTATTGTTATTAATGAAGTAGAGCTGAATAGCTTTCAGGCTACTTATAACACAATAAAACTCATCTTTTTGCAGCACAGCTAGTAGTTATTCAGTGCTTCATATTACTAAAATTGGTAATAGGCTTCCTGGCTCATACACTGACCCCAACTGAGTGAACAAAAGATGGCTTTTCATTTCCCAAATGAGGAATCAAGATCTGGAGTATCTGTCTGTACTCATATTGGAAGAAAGGAACTTATACTCTGGTATCCTTAGGTGTAGTATGTAGTAATGCACCCTCAACTTAGCAGGTGTTCCCATATTAGGGAAGGGTTTGAGTTACACCCCTGGTCTTAAAAGGCAAAGAACCAGAGACTTTGCTGCTCTTTTCACTATAATTGGCCCAGTTCCAACACCAAGGCACCTGTTGGACAGTTGGAGCTGTACCTCAAGAACCGTAGCTATTTCTATTGGGCAGCATGCCAAAACCCCCTCCTCGATCGTTCTATACTTAAAGGAGAGCACGGAGATTTTCGGCGCATTTTTGGGATGTGATAGCAAGTGTAAGGATTCTCCCTGCATTTTGCACGGCTTACACCGCTTTTGTTTTGTATAGTTTGTTGTTTCCATCTTAATTAAAACCTTTTGCTTTTCAAACACCTCCGATCACGCCGTCTCACTATTTTTATAACCATTGTGGGCATTCCTCAGGTGGTGAGGCACCTTTGTGGAGCTAACAACATTCTGGCCCCACGCAGATTCTATCAGTAGTGCCTTTGGATAACAGGGATACACCCCTGACCAGCTCGTCCTCCATGAGTTTTGTGTGGCCTTTGTGAAGTCCTACAGCTGTACACTTTCAGTGTAGAAAAACTTCTCGACACTGAATAGCCTTGATTTCTGGTATTTACATGGAAAACAAACCATTAATCTTTCTATGGGACAAGTAGATTCTTTGAACTCCTGCTCATATAGCTGTATACTATTTGAAAAGTGTAAACTTCACCAGAACAGATTAAAATCCCCTGGCAGCCATTTCTGTTCAGTTTCAGAATAAAGATGTAATGAAAAACCAGTTGGACCGTTTTGATTGACAGTCATTCTGTTTTGGAAAGATCTTTAGATGGGCAAATTATTTAAAAGAATTGGATGGAATCTCTAACCTGGGAAAGCTTAAAATTAATTAATCAGACTTTCAGTTGAAATAAGTCTTTCTTGGTCTATTTAAAATAGTAGAAGTGTTTAATTTGTACCAGTTCACTCTTTCCCATCCCTTGCATTACAAACACATTGTCATTTGAAAAGGTCTTAAATACAGTAAAATTAACAGGCAAATACAGGAATAAATACAACATGAGGCACTTTTGTTTTGGGAGTTCTGTAACCAAGAAGTCCAAAATCACTGTAATAATTTCTTTAATGCTAAGCATGTTGACCCTTCCATTTTCTCTGGGGCAGATTCAAATTAACTCTTCCCTGCAAGAAGAGATTTCTTCCACCTCCAACAGTTTATCGCAGTATCTCCAGTTTGACAATTACTGCAGTTATATAGAAAGAATTTGCACTTGTATGGTATTGTGCAATCTAAAACACATCAAAGGAACACTTCACATGCAATATACAAAGATCAAAGTCATGCTTCCAGTAATTTCTGGAAGAAAATAAACAAGCATTTTTCTACAAGGAACTATGGACTTCAGTATTTAGAATCTGAAGCAAGAAATTATTCAGTAATTCAGATCTGGAGGGGATGTGAAGTAGGAAGAACGTTAACTGCTTAAGCAGGGATTTGCCCATTTGATTCATAAATAAATTTTGCTTATCTAAAGCACGTTCTTNTAGTGGCCAAGGGTCCGCAGAAATTACTAAAATTGACCAGGGATGGAGAGAGGGATAATTCCGTTTTTGTCTGGTGCTGAATGCTACAGAGAAATGAAATAACATAAAGTCCAAGTCACTCACAAAGGTGGGGTGGGGGGTTGTGAGGAAGCAACATTAATAAGTGTAAAAAAAGCCAAACAAACTTCTACTTTATATCCAACGCAGATTCTAAGAACAACTGAACAGCTTTTCNAGTCCTACAGCTGTACACTTTCAGTGTAGAAAAACTTCTCGACACTGAATAGCCTTGATTTCTGGTATTTACATGGAAAACAAACCATTAATCTTTCTATGGGACAAGTAGATTCTTTGAACTCCTGCTCATATAGCTGTATACTATTTGAAAAGTGTAAACTTCACCAGAACAGATTAAAATCCCCTGGCAGCCATTTCTGTTCAGTTTCAGAATAAAGATGTAATGAAAAACCAGTTGGACCGTTTTGATTGACAGTCATTCTGTTTTGGAAAGATCTTTAGATGGGCAAATTATTTAAAAGAATTGGATGGAATCTCTAACCTGGGAAAGCTTAAAATTAATTAATCAGACTTTCAGTTGAAATAAGTCTTTCTTGGTCTATTTAAAATAGTAGAAGTGTTTAATTTGTACCAGTTCACTCTTTCCCATCCCTTGCATTACAAACACATTGTCATTTGAAAAGGTCTTAAATACAGTAAAATTAACAGGCAAATACAGGAATAAATACAACATGAGGCACTTTTGTTTTGGGAGTTCTGTAACCAAGAAGTCCAAAATCACTGTAATAATTTCTTTAATGCTAAGCATGTTGACCCTTCCATTTTCTCTGGGGCAGATTCAAATTAACTCTTCCCTGCAAGAAGAGATTTCTTCCACCTCCAACAGTTTATCGCAGTATCTCCAGTTTGACAATTACTGCAGTTATATAGAAAGAATTTGCACTTGTATGGTATTGTGCAATCTAAAACACATCAAAGGAACACTTCACATGCAATATACAAAGATCAAAGTCATGCTTCCAGTAATTTCTGGAAGAAAATAAACAAGCATTTTTCTACAAGGAACTATGGACTTCAGTATTTAGAATCTGAAGCAAGAAATTATTCAGTAATTCAGATCTGGAGGGGATGTGAAGTAGGAAGAACGTTAACTGCTTAAGCAGGGATTTGCCCATTTGATTCATAAATAAATTTTGCTTATCTAAAGCACGTTCTTTCCAATGATCCAGAACTACAAATGCTTCAGAAGGGAAGGACTGACACATTCAATATCTCAAACTGGGCCTCAGTGTTCCCTAGGCAGCCGTTGGACAGCATGGTGAAATACAATACCCAAAGGTGGGAGGGCAGAGACACAAAGTACTCAGCTGTAAAATGAGCCCATTCTAATTATGCTAAAAGATCCTGTGTCTTCAAACAGATGAATGTCATTTACTGAATCACTCCTCCTTGAAGAAACTGCTTTCTAATTATATTTTCTCTGGAGGAAGATTCATCTTCAACTGCTTATTTCTATTTTCATTGAAAAAAGAGAATTATCTTTCAAGAAAAAAGAAGACTGGAAATTAACACTTGCCTTTACAATTCCTGGAGGTTTTTTTCAAGAAAAGGCGATTGAAGGAAAATACTTTATTTAAAATAAAGGAAACAGTCTGTTCCTTCCTCATTGTCCTGTTAAAAATGGAGAAGGGTAGTCAAAAGGAAACCTGCCCGTTTTCAGACCTGTGTTAAAGCATAATATTCCATATTACTGCATGAGGAGAACCAGTCTCAGACAGCTGACACAGAATTACATGGGAGTCAGAGCAGGTAGTACTGATTTACAACAGCCTTAGGATTGTCTCAAGGGCCATATTGTTGGGGGTTTAGTCTGTTTGGTTTTATTGTTTCGTTCTGTGGGGATTTAGCTGTTTCAGTACTCATCAGGATTATATTTTAGAATCTCAGTGCTGTGCAGTCCAGTTTCATGACTCATAGCATCTGTTACCGCATAGTGGCCAAGGGTCCGCAGAAATTACTAAAATTGACCAGGGATGGAGAGAGGGATAATTCCGTTTTTGTCTGGTGCTGAATGCTACAGAGAAATGAAATAACATAAAGTCCAAGTCACTCACAAAGGTGGGGTGGGGGGTTGTGAGGAAGCAACATTAATAAGTGTAAAAAAAGCCAAACAAACTTCTACTTTATATCCAACGCA
>VYZR01052965.1:31262-46687 GCA_013400675.1 Oxylabes madagascariensis | reverse complement strand
TTCAACGCTTTGCTGTAAAGAAATCCTGCCTGCGGCCCCTCCGGGCGTGCGGGCGCAAAGAGCAGGGTTCTGATTTTATAAAGATAATTCCATTTCTGCAGCAGCAAACTCTGAGCTTGGGTGGCCTTTGCTCCTCGGGAGAGAGACGACAAAAACAAATATATAATAAAAAGGGCAAATACATAATAGAAAGGGCATTTGGAGCCAGTTTCCTGAGGCAACAAGACTGCAGAGAGCAAACAAAACACATCCAGAAACCAACAAATCTTTAGGATTCATTATTATAGGATACTAAAGGAACCTCCAGGAAATATTAGGAATTCTGCTCCTCAGTAAGAGCAGGGAGCTTCTAACATTTAAGCTCTGCTTCTGAATAAATCCGGCAGAGCTATTTGAAAGTTTTCCACACAAAATCCCAAGCTGCTCAATGGTGGAGCAGCAAGAAAATGATTTATCAACCTCACCTGACATTCCAGCAACACAGAATTTTATTCTCCAACTGACAGTGAAGCTACTCCTAACCTTCCAATACCAAAGTTGAGCCGAGCTATTTGCATAGATATATTTATTCTTAGCTTTTAATCCTGCCAATTTTTTTTTAACTTGACCATTCAAACAAGGAAGTATTTAAAACCAGGTGACAGCGTAGGAAAAATGCGTTTATTACCACTGGATGTATTCGGGGTTGTTTTAAAATATAACAAAAATATGATAAAAATACTGAATTAATAATCATAAAGGCTGTAGAACAATTTTTTTTTTAGGTGAACCCAGTTAAACCCAGTCACTGAGACAAAACCACCAACGCAACAGAAGTGTAGCAAGACAATCCCTTCAGGTACGAAATATCTGCTTAAAAGGGAAGGACATAAAACATTTAAATAGATTTATTTTTCAAGTGTTTACATAAGCCATGGACTGATTTGTTTCCAACGTTGAGTTAAAGAACTGCAAAGACATATGTACAGGTATGTTTAAGGCCATCAGAAAATTTAAACCTGACAACAAACTAAAAATTCTCGACACTTATGTGCTAGAAGCGTTACTAAAATTCATTCTAATATCCAAGAGCTTCAAAAGAGGAAATACATTTTCATTTGATAAAAGTCTAACAGATATTTCCTAAAATTTAGCTTGAGACCCAAAATTCCAGGTGTCCTCTTGATCCGCTGTTGGGTAGAAATGGGCCAGCAGAGCTGGAACCGAGCGAGTCACACCCTTCTGACTCTTTCAGGAGTGTTATAAAGAGAAGGGGAAAGAATCTGGCTTTTAATAAAACTGCAGCAAGAGCAAAAAAATTTAATTCAGAACCAAACGCCAAGTCGGGCTCTAGTTTTCCTCATGCAGCTCTCCTACGTGCTGCTCCAAGTGGTTTTTAGGAAACGGATTTTGGAAAACAAGATTTCCTTCCCTCCATTAAGGCTGGATCCAGAGAGCCACGAATTTTAATACCATTATATTCCAAAAGCCTCTGACAGTGGTTAATAGAATAGCACCTCTTCCCTTAGATGAACAGTCCAGAAAAGGAAGTTTCTCAACACACTCTGCCACATCACACCGAAAATACACGTTTGAAGGTCCTTCCCCACCTCCTTCCCTCTGGAAAAATGTATTGGCCAAACAGGAGAATGTCATAGCTCAAGCAATTAGCCCTCTGCACGACTGTGAGGTGTGCTGACAAAAATAAGGGGATGTTCCCAAAGTTCCCTTATTTTTGCCAAAATCAAAAGCTCCTTCCCTGAAGTTGTGCCAGTGACTCCGCGACAGCAAAGATCAGTCTGAGACCAATGGAGTACTCAGATGCATTTTAACAAATTCTGTCATTTCAGGAAAAACACCATTAGAAGGGAGCTGCAGTGTTGCAATGCTGGAGTTTCCAGCAAAGCACAAGACAATAATCATAAATGTATTCAAGGCCAGATTTAAATAAGGAAATTACCCTCTAAGTTCAACAGGAGAGTTTTGTTGTTCGGGCTCGTTTCCTGCTTTGCTCCTCAGATGCTCTGGTCCATCAGTGAGGGACACCTGCACCTTCCCACCACATCCGTGCAAGCTCCCTGGTGCCAGCCCAAGTGTTGGGAAACCTTTTAGTCCCGTCCATGCTCAGTGCAGATGGAAAACTGGAGAATCAGGTGCCCAGATTTTAGAAACTAAACCCGCCTCCTTCACACGGTGACCAACCTCAGCTCCAGCTCGTACCTTCAAGCATCCACATCAATACTTTGCAGTAGACTTTAACCTGGAAGAGTTTCACATCAGCAAGAGGGATGGTATGGAATTCCCAGGATGTGACTGCAGCCTCATGAACAGGGTGGGGGGAATATCAAGATTCTTCCAACCAACTGGTTCTGTATCTTGATCTGCTGGACCACAAAGATTTTGCCCCATTTGTTCTTAGTCATATGAATTTTAAGAACTTTTTCAGTATCATTTATCATCTTTGCAGCATTTGTCTGCAGTTAAGAGCCTCTTCAGTAAGTTCTCTCTACTCAAATGGCATTTGGGAGAAAGAGGGAAGCTCCATCCTTTCTCCAAAGACCTGTAACACAACCAATCTACCTGAAAACTTAAATGTTGGCAGCACATTTTGAGAAGACACATTCTTAAGGACACGAGAGTCCCAGCAGGATACATTGCATGTTAAGTAATAAGAAGCCAATAACCCTCTTCCAACTACTGTGCCTGATTCAGAGATTACTGCATACAAAAAACAGGATCTGGGGAAGAAATCAGGGGTTAAATGAAGTTTAGAACCCTCTCCACAGCAAAATCCCGAAGCTGCACTGGTGAACTGTTCTTGGAAAACAGCCTGTACACAGCAGAAACAGAGGAATAAAAATGCAGGAGCAGGCTGGCCTCAGGTACAGAACAACAGCTCATGATTTCTGGGTTTTTAAGTAGGAGGATGTCTAGGAAGGATCCAAGTTTCCCAGACACAGTAACAACACACACAAACATCTGAAATACTTGAGGGATTCAGAAATTACTTGCTCAGGAACCCTTGAATTACAGCCAAGAGGAAGCAAGAGGCTGAAGGCAGAAGTTTGGTTTGGAACAGCTCGGACACAGCCCTGTTCCAGCCACAGGGTCAGACCCCCATGGAATAAACAGCTCATCCCTACATCCAGAACGGGCTCAGCACCAGAGCCAGCCCCAAACTGCCACGGCTTTGCTTCAACATAAACTTCTGGCAACAGTCTTTGCTCTAAATAGGACCTTTCCCAAAGGAAACGTACCGAGGAGTGCTTGGGATCTGCAGGGATCTCAGATCTAGAGCCAAGCCATGGAGTAGAAATTGAGATCTCCCCTGAACAGGCCAGAGAAGCAGCGAGGGCTCCGTGGGTGACCCCAGCTGATGTTTGAGGACACTCCATGACACCAGGGGTGGAGACCGAGGGGGTCCATGCAGATTCCCAGCTCAGGGACCCGTTCCACCTGTCCCTCCATCAGGGAACACCATGGCAGCTGCTCTAAAGGCCATTGCCATACAGGAGAAGGTTGACAAACTTGTCTCTCAATGAAGAGGCCCAGTGTTATTAATAAAGCCGGAAAAGCGCCCCAGACCAACCCCCCAAACTCAAGGTGGGATGTTTTGATCCCTTCAGAGGTCTCTAATTGAGCAGGGTACACATTTACTGACAGACTACAATGAGTTCCTTAAGGAGCATTTGGTGTGCAACGGAGAAAGCTGAGCAGCTCGTGTTCTACCAACCATTTAAAAGCTGATGCATGGAGAAAAATCAAATCGTTAAAAGAATTCACTGTTTTCCTACATCAGTTCAACAGTAAAAGGTTTGTCTTTTTATTTTTTTTTTTCCAGTTAAAAAACAGTTGGGACTATTATCTCAGTAATAGCTTCCTAAAAAAGACACAGAACAGCAACTTCTCACCGGACTGCAGTTTAGGAATGTTCTAGGCCTCGACTCAAACTGCTGCTTCCAGACATCGGCCCCGTTTCAGGAAGCCTGGTGTGGAATATGGTCTTCACAAGCTTATCACTTCCCGCAGTGAAAACATTTTTTCATTTGTGCTCTTCACACAGGACATGGCAAAGTGATATCCCACCTATTTGTATGGAGTTCCAGACTGTTTCACAACGAAGTCAAAAGTATCTGACTGCGAGTTCTGAAAGTTCAGTTGTGATACAAAGTAGAAATGACCCTCTGAGTGAAAACAACCTTCAGTTTTGTACAGAACAGTTAAACACCACGCAGCTGTTCCTTAATTTCACCTTTCCACAGGTAGGAATTATTTGATGAGCAATACTTAAACACAGAATATAGCACTTTTCTTCTTGCACGTGCTATAGAATGCAACAGAACTACCAACACCTCTATGGAGGCAGCTATCAAAATATTCTCCCCACTGCAGAGAGAGTGCATGTGCGCAAAAGGCAGGCACAAGTGATTTTTCCAAAGATTATACCACAAGGATGCAGTAAAACTTGAATAAGACTTGGTATTTCCAGCTCCTAGGCTTATGCCATTTCTTCTATACATTGCTGCCTTGATGAAAAAAAAAAAAGGGAAAGTCCATCAAAAAGAAAAGGTTCCCAAAAGTCACAGCTAGTAGAATAAAACCAGAAAAACAGGAGGAGGGTTTACATCTAGTCAGGAAAAAGAGACTATCGGGGGAAAAAAAAACAAAGAAAGAAAAAAAACCCTTATGAAATGTCACCCCATCACACTGAATCTGTTTCAGCCGTTGAAAACCAGTGTTCCAGGATACAATTTTTATAAACATGTTTTATTTATCTTGCTTATACCATTCGAACTTTAACTGCTGGCTGTCATTTCCCTGAAAAGGGGAAATCAACTCAAACACAGACTGGTGCTTTTCAAAAGATAGCAATTGGAAGGGCAGCAGCAGCGGGCATTTTGAGATTTCTTAAAACCTTCAAGGCTGCAGGAAAGACAAAAGGACATGTGACCAAAAGTGTTATGATTATCCATTAGGGATTTCCATCAGTACCGGCATCAGTTATTTAGGTGATAATACAGCAAAAGGTCAAGTATTAGTGACAGACAATGTGCAAGTCATAAGGAATGATAGAGAATACCAATCCTTACAAAAGTCATTGCTATCAAAGAAACTTAAAAGTGTTTCAAAGAGATATCTAAATACTTCACATCAAATATACAGTGGCCATCCAGATTATAGCTCAGGATTTGTTGCAAAATTTTGTCCAAGTTCGGGGGAAAAGCTTTTTTTTTCATTTTTTTTTTCTTTTTTTTTTTTTTTTTTTTCACCTTGTCTCCTAAAAAAAAAATAATTACACAGTTACATTAGCAGTTATGCAAGCGCTCTTAACTCCTTAGCCACAGGAATCAGGGCCCTGGTGATGAGGAGTGCTGCAGCTAAGGGTGCCTCTTCTTTGTCACAAACTGCCTCTAAGCCCACCTGTCTATTTAGGGCAATTGCATCACTACACATCTTGAACTGTTCAGTGCTTTGATTTAATAAGAAAAAGCTGAAATGCAGTTGTTCTGCCAAGCCACACTTCACCTTTTCCATCTTTTCATGGGAACATTAAAGTTTTTGTCAACTGCCACCACAGTAAATCTTTATGGATTTGCAGATTTTATCTGAATTTTGTTAAATCGCTTTTAAATGTCAGAAGTGAGTATTTGCTTTTTCCTGCCACTTCAGTTAACCACGGAGATTGGATCACCCTGAAAATTGCCTTTTTTTGCTTTATTCTTAGCAAGGGTGAGGAATCTGAATCTCATGTGCAAGGCTCAAGATGATGCTTAGGACAGAACATGCAGAGTAAACGTTGTTTCGTTCCTTTCAATATCCAGGGAATATAAAGCTGGCAACTGTAGTCCTGTCATTATGGGTAATGAAAACAGTCCCTTTACAACAAACTTCCTGTAAGGGAGAACAAATAGATAGTAACTCTTCTGGTAACATGTATTGTACACTGGCCAGCGTGTTTTTGGCGTTGAAGGGAATCCTGTGAACGTGTTTAATTCACTTGCTGAGCGTTCATCTGAGGCATCCCTCTGTTTGGTCTGGGGGGCCCTCCACGACCTAGAAAACAGAGAAAGGAGGTTGAACTCTGCAGCAGATCTGGTTAGGTTAAAAATAGTCCTCAATCTTCTGGTCTCAACTCAGTCAGACTTTGCTGTGCTTCCTAAAACACGCTCTCAGCTTCAGCACAGCCCAGTGCTGCACTGAACTCCAGAGGCTCCACACCTCAGGGCTTTCAGGACCCTTCAAACCTGAACTAACACGTGGGGTTTCACAGGTGCAGGGCACAGCCTCGAGCTGCCCTCACTGACAAGGCACTCGTGGCAATGTCTGTATCGAGACAGAACACAGTCTCACCAGCAAAGATGTACTAGGAAAAAGACCTGAGGAAATAGGGATGAAAATAGAATTTAGAAGCTTAACTACAGCCTCATCGTGTGTGTCGGGTTTGTTTCCTAAGGCTTTAATTAATAAAAGACAGTTAAGTAGTTCTGCTATATCTAAATGTCAACGGCAATTGCTGTTTTAACTTCTTTTCCAAGAATTCCTCATTTCACAGCCAACTAAACTCCCACCACCAGTTCACAGGACCCCAGTGATTCCAGTCAGCAGGGTCACCTATGAGGTCAGAGGAAAGTCAGCTTATTCTTAACTGTCAGCCGCTGAGTAAGGAGTGAAGGTTGCTTTTAAAGTGCAGAACTTTAGAAGATGGAAAGAAAGAAACTTCCACTCAACCCAAATCAATTATTCTCTACACAGGAAATTACCTCTAGGAGCTCCCCGAGGTCCACTTTGTCCAGAGCCACGTTTGAAATTTTGTTGATATCCATCCTGAAGCAAAGAAATTTAAAAAGTTACAACATAAAACCTGGGCATTGTTTTTAACTGCCAGCAAAATAAGAACCTTTTAGAACAATATGCACTGACAAAACACCTTTAACATGCAACATTCCATTAGTTTCAAATAATCTTCAAAAAAGAAATTCTTACTTCCACTAGTGCCTAGCAGCTGTAATAAAATGTGCAGTGACAAATGCTCTCTCCAGTTACAGGATGTGTTGCTCAATATAACTAAGAAATATAAATAGATGCATTTAGTGTTCAACTTCCAAGCTACACAGAGGCAGTCTGTCTTCCTGAGCAACAAAAGAAGTCCCAGAGGAAGGTGTCACTACCAGCTCTGAGTGCTTTTGACAGCAATTTCCCTCCCCCCTGGCAGCTTACCCTCTGGTAGTTTGAGTAATCCCGAGGAGCATTGAACTGGGGCTGTGTGTAGCCACTGTTTGGAGTGTTGGAAAAGGAAGGACGGTAGCCATCGTATCCCCCTACGGAACAGGGCACAAGTCTTTCACTTGGAAATCAAAGTTGCACTTAATACTTGACCTCTGCTACTACAGAAAGAAAAGAAGCATTTTATCCAAACCTTAAAAAAATCCCATCCCTTTAGCAGTTTACCTGCAAGTCAAGCAAATATCTCCAACATCAGGGCTAATATATTATAAAAAATGAGAATGAACACCTGGTGAGGACAGGGAGGAGGCAGAGCTCAGTGCATTTCTCAGAATAACCTGAGGTTTGATTTACAGAACATTCAGTCCAGAGCTAAACCTGATCCTAGGTAGTATTTAAATGTCCCAGCTGTGATCACTGCATTCACAC
Source organism: Oxylabes madagascariensis (assembly GCA_013400675.1). Taxonomy (NCBI): domain Eukaryota; kingdom Metazoa; phylum Chordata; class Aves; order Passeriformes; family Timaliidae; genus Oxylabes; species Oxylabes madagascariensis. The sequence goes on along the minus strand of VYZR01052965.1, from coordinate 39,055 downwards.
TCCAATCAGCTGTATTTTTAGTACACAGGTTTCTTCTCTACCCCCCAGCCACAGGAGGGGAAGAGAACATGGACGACACTACCTGTGTCCATAAGTAATCCCAGAACACCTGACAAGGAAATCTCTGTCCTCTTCTAACATAAACCTCTTTGTAACACTGACAGCCACACATTTAAAGTCCAGTGATCATGAACATTCTCTTATCTATCCAGAACTACCGTATCATTCCTCCATTCCTGTTAATTCCGTTGGCCTAGTGACTTTGGGACTCTCGTGTTCTTGTACTTCTACATAAACCATTCTGATGAAACACAGAGCTATAAAATACACGGTGGAAACAAAAAGCACTTTTGAAATACCAACTGGCATCCAAATTTCTTGCTTGACGGGTGGATATTTCTGCATTTGCTTATACTTGCAGTAGATGCTTAATGCTGTGTTGTAACAGAGGCCCGAACACACACTTAAAATTTAAGTTGCCCATCTACACCCAGTAGGATTTTTACAAGTTTCACAGTCTCACACAGGCCAGCAGAGGTCAGGGAGTGTCTGGCAGAGCTGCTCACCTCTGAATCCGTTCGCTGGGCCCCTGTAACCGTTCATGAGGCCGCGGGCCCCGCGGGATCCCCCCCGGGACACCCCCCGGCTGTTGTAGTAAGGCTGGCTGTTCCTGGGGAATCCAGTGCTCTGCTGGGGAGCCTGCTGGTGGTTTCCTGCCACTTGGTGACTCTGGTCCGGGGAGCCGTGGTAGGTACCAACCACTGCAGGGGAATCGGGGGAAAAACAAGGATAAAAGTCTGGATTTCTTTATGTTCCCACGTAGCCTTCTCTAAATGCAACATTCTGTTACAGAGAAAAGGATCTTTCTTATTTCACTTTCTCCTAATTTCACATCCAGTAATTGCTAGCACTTCAGTGGAAAGTGATGGCAGTGCTGAGAGTAAAACAGCTCTGGACACAGACTTTTATTTTTTCAAGTTGCTAACCTGGACAGCATTTTGCCTGCCGAATTCAAACCACATCTCACTGATGTCAGCACAAGGCCTTACACCAACTGTGAGAAGCAATCTGTAAGCAATCTGGCTTACAATTTCCTCTACAGAATGTTACCTCAAATTGCAGTTTTTTTAAAGCAACCTTAACATCAGCAGAGCTGGTGCTTCACTCTAGTGCTTGCGTCTTCAGAATAATCCCGTTCATGCTTTTTTTTAAACCCACATAAACCTCAGTCAAATGGTTTAAAAGCTGGAGATAGATATACTGAATTTTACTCCCTGTTGAATATTCAAACCCAGACAGAGTAACAAACCCTGGTGTTGCTCAGGGGAAACGTCTGCAAGGGAACCTGTGACATGCTTTCCTCCATCATCTGGGACATCACAGACTTTATCACCTGCCCTACCAAGGCCACAAGAATTTTACCTGTCTGGAGTTGTTCTTGCTGGAGATCTGATTGTTCTACTTGGTGAGGTTGATTGGAGAAGCTCTGGTTGTAACTGGCCTGGTACTGGTTTTGCTGCTTAAGGGTTTCTGGCTCATTCACAGGAGGAACAGGTGCATTCATGTTGAATACCTGCAAGAGCAGAAATTCAGTTTTACAGCTCTGTAAAGCAGCACCAAAGTCTGAGAAATGTGAATAACCAAAGACTGTCCTATGTAGCTACATGAGTGATTCCACCACAAGGGGTGAGTACCAAAGCACAGAGATCCAGTACTGATTTCCTACTCACTGTTTGCATGGATTGGAATGGAGCTGCATTGACGTTGATTCCGCTGCTATGCAAAGGCTTGCTGGAGCCAGCCTGGAACACCTGTGGCTGGGATGCAGTGGGAAGTGATGATGAGGATGGGGTCTGGTCTGCATTCAGGGACATGGAAGCCTAATGATTAAAACAAAACAACATTTTAGCAGCTCTTGAGGTACCAAAAATTTAACTCCAAAAACCTTGCTTAAAAAAGAGTGGCAACGCCTCAGCTTCATCTTTGCTAATGAATGTTTTCTACTTCAGCTCAACAGCCTCATTCACAACAGCATAATGAGAGGAAAAGCCTAACCATCTTCTCCCTCATTAACTTGAAACACAGCTAGAAAAAACTAGAGGGGGGAAATGAAGAAGTTTCCAGGCTAACTGCTGTGAAAAAATAAAACCCATTTCCTAAGCCAACAACACTGATGCTCCCATGCTGATGTTGGCATGCTGCATCCAACTAAACAGACAAGCTTCCAAATGGAAGTCTTGCTGTGGAGGACTCACTGGTCACAGACAGGCCCTGAATTTTGAAACTGAAGGGAACTGAAGCACCCCTATCGACTAAAAATGATGCTATTTTTGAAGAGACATAGACGTTTGATGCCACCTGCAATCAGAGTTCTTCCCACCCCTGTGAAACCTGACTTGCCTGAATCTGGTCAATTGATTCTTTCTGTGGCCGCTGCTCTGCTGTGTGGGAAGGCTGATACATGGGTTGGGAAGCTGTATATCCCTCACTTGTAGAAGAAACCAAGGGAACCTGACAAAATAAACCCCAAAGCCCCCAAAAGTCAGCTGATGCTCACACACAGTTTTGTAAAAAGCGTCCGAGAACTCTGGAGCGGATGGTACTCTCCAGCCTGTGAGCCAGCAGATCTTCAAATCAGCACAAATTAATTACTTTTTAACCACCAACACTCTAACAGGACACAGCTCCAAGCTCAAACACAAGTGGACAAGGGCTGGCTTCCAATGGCCTGAATTTTACATTTTACAAGCTCTGCTGCCACACAGAGAGCCCAGGGTAAAGCCCAGCCAGCAAAGAAGAGCACTTTGCATTAAAGGCTTAAGAGAGAGTTTAAGAGGCAATGGATAACAACTGATGGGGGTGTTCACACCACACTGGAACGTTCCAAAGCCATCAGTAAGTTTAGCTACTGCTTGCAAGATCCTCGAGAGAATCACTGGTAGCACTGGTTGAGGTAAGGGAAATAAGAAAAAAAATATCCACTGGATTAAGTCAGACATCACCTAACAGGAAAATAAAAACTACTGCAGAGAAAACCTTCTGCCCAAAAAAATTAGTCTACTCCTACAAGACAACAAAACTGTAAGAGCACCAGCACTTCAGGAGGTCCATACAGAGGAAACTTAAGAAATAGCTCCCTCACTCCTGTTTCTATATAAATGAGTGACTGAAACCTTGCAGACCTAATCTGGACAACCCAAAGGAAGGAATTTATACTGCCTGTGAGATCCATCATCTATCCAGACTTTTTGTTGGTTTGCAAATACCTACAGGGATCAGACCCATTACTGAGACCAGCAGAATGCTCAGAGATGCCACACATAAGCTTAATACAAAATCAGGAACTTCTTTAATCACCAGACAACTGAAACATCTTAATGACAAAGTGACAACTTCATTTATACAGTGCAGAAGCAAGTTTAGGAGATCCTCCTTAAAGCTCAACTGGAAACAGCACTCAACTCACGCCGACTGCTCTACAACTCCAGTATAAAATCCCAATCCCAGAAAGCAACTGACAGACATAAACTCTATAGAGTTAATGCATGAGATCTACTTGTGTCCTGACGCTCACTTGAACAGACACAGGCTGCCCTATAACCAAGTGGTTTTGGCGTTTCTGTTGAAAGTAAGTAACAAACAACCTGCTTCTCATTACTGGAAATTTGCAATGCCTGCAGAGAATGAACTAGGAACTAGTAATGCTTGTAAGCAACAATGGAAATCACCAGTTTCCAAAATTGGAACTTCAGCTTTTTCTTAAAGAGTTTCTCACGTAGTTAGGAAATAAATCTTTTTATAACTCCAATCAGGTCTAATATCAAACTCAAATCCAAACCAGACTTTACTAAACATTTTTTTTTACCTGTGTAGCCTCTGGTTGCACAGGAACTTGGGTAGGCTGGGCAAGTCTTGACTCAGCATGAACTGGAGGAAGATAATTTCATTTATTACATAGTAATATCCAACCTTTTACAGAATAGCATTATCATTTTCTCTGAGCACTTGTGTGAAAGCTGATCATCATGAAGATGATGAAGCCTTAGGCATGGCAAAGCTATACTGAAATTACCAATTCCTGTTCCTATGCAAAGAACATTTTTTCTACTTGTCCAAAATAATCCAAAGCAAAACCAAAGACGCTTTAGATGTTCCGTATTTCCAAGCAAAACCTATAGGCAAGTGAGATTTGAAAGTCTAAAAATAGTACAATCACATTTCTGAGAAAAACACACTATAACAAGATTGTACTATTACTTGTGGTGACCTTTTCACTATGCAGCAGCAACTGAAGCATTTCTAAGAGATGATCTGCAGGCCTCCCCAGTGTTTCTGTTTAGGATTTACCATTACAAACCTGGAGGGCAAACCATTTGGGGCATGTCCAAACTCTGTGCTGGGTTCATGGGCTGTGCAGATACAATGGCAGGATCAAGCGTTTGGTTCTCAAATTCCAGCATCGAGTCCTGGGGAAAAAAATTAAAAAACCCAATAAATATCAAATCCACGCTGCAGTGGGTGAAACAAATGAATGTTTAGAGTACAGAAATACCTGCATGAAGTTGTAGGGGCCCTGCATCTGTGCCATGAGGTCCTGTACTCGCTGTCTCCTGACCAGGGGGTCTGCCTGAGCCACAGCAGTGAGCGCGTGAGGTTCCGGGACGGGAGGAGACGTCGCCTGCGTCTGTTGCTGCAGGGAATTTACAACCTACCAAGAGACAACAACCAACTGCAATTTCAGCTCCATTTCAGCACAGGCAGCACTGCACTCACGTGACTCGGGAGCTCTTGGCATTCCTGACTTTTGCCTGACTGGTTATGGATGGTGGAATTGCTGCAGTGGTGTTGAAGGACGGTATTACATCCTACACAGGTCAGTGCTGGTGGCCAGCAACTCATCTGAGCACTCACAGGATTGCAGAGGTCACACTCTGCTCTTTTTTCTCTCCACCTGCTCTTTTCCCCATGAAAGAAGTATTTGTTCAATATTACATGGAGTTTTTGAGAGCAGGATTTGAGACAGCAATTTATCACCACTTGGAAATACAAAGAAGTAGGGGAAGAGTAAGCTTCAGAAATATGCATAAATGAGGAACAATTATTTTCTCGTGACTTTTTGGTAAATATAAGTGGAGTCAGAATTTTTTGGTCTTTCTTAACACTTCATAATGCTCAATTCTCACAGCTACTGTTAACTTAGCTCCCTGACTTACTGTCTCAGGAACAGCAGGCAGCATGGCATGACAAGGATTGCCAGACAGCACCGTGAGGGGACACCAGAAGCCCAGAAGCAGAAGCACAGATCAGGGAGGGCGGGAAAGCTCAGATTCACCAGACATTCCACAACAAAGGAACAAACTGGAATAGACTTTCAGATGGCACCTGACCAGACAGCAGAACCACCAGCAAAGCTGGACATGGGCACCTCGAACATCCATCAGGAAATAGTTTGAAAACAGACAGTGACAAAGATGGTCAAGCTGCACTTTGATGGCCCTAACCAGTCCCTAACCTGCTCTTCAGGCAGCTACAGTAAGCCAGAAATGCCATTTTCAATGTCAACAAATGCCCTTTAAAAACATCATTGTCTCTTATCATTACTTCTCTATTTCAATGAGCTTCTAGTATTACTGGCATTCCAGATAAACAGCTAAGCCTTAAAACTTAGTTACACAGGATATAAATGAGCATACAGGCACCTGAAAGTTCCAAATATTGATGTAAAATACCTGATTCCTTATTAGAACTGCAGAAGACAGATTTCTGCACAGCAGTCATGACAATTCACAAAGCAGTCCTGTAACAAAGGTCTGAACTTTAAGCCTCACACTGCCACTATTCACCCTCAGAGTCTGCAAATTTCTTTTGAATTTCTCAGAGAAACCTACAGCATCTTCCAGTATTCCTACTGCTTGCCCACATTTCCCAATTTTCTCTGTCCATAGCATTCTGCACATCCAGTTGCCTCACCAACTCCAATGGCTTGTTCCTTGAGCAAATCCCAAACAGCAAATCTGAACAAAACTAAAAGCTAATCACAATCTACAGTCCTCTTTGAGATTCCCCTCAGACCCAAATCACACCACTGGTAGCAATCCACAGAGAGGCAATTTGACAATTCCCATCAAAAATACACCCTGAGGCAGGTTTCCACACTGGAAACCAAGCACAACTCTGGTCTATCAAACAGTCCCTGAATTTCACATCATGGCTGTTTCCAAATTAAAAATTAAGCCCTGTGAGAGGAAAAAATTATCTAGAGCACATATATAGACCTTTTGCACATCACAAAGTTTAAAAATGAAGAAAAAGTGCAAGCCAGATCATCAGGCAAAACCTGAGTGGTAAAACCAGCAGCTACTCACTCATCTCCTGCATAATTGTTACCAAAAGTGCTCTCAATTATTTGGGCACTACCACTCAACTTACAGAGTCCAAGTCATTCACAACAACTCAGTATCTTCAAGAAAAAAAAAAGTTGATGGAATCATCAAGAACACACAACAGTGACAAAAATGTCCAGCGTTTTTGTTTTTTCACAAGTAGTACAGCAGTAACTTCGGACAGTATTTCGTATTTTACATCATCTTTTTCAATAGTCCTTTTTTGGTGTCAAAAACAACCGTTTAGGACCTATTCCTTCAGTCTTATTAGCACTACCAGGTACTCTGACCGAGTACAACCACAGCAGGATGAAACAACTGAACAAATTTCAAATTTCAATTTTGTGTGAGGTAAATTAACCTTGTCAGCAGGCAGAGCTGCCAGACACAATGCAGAGACTGACAGGGAACGGGCAAAAAAGAGGAGGAAAGGTAAAACCACAATTTTAATGACACCACAAACCAACAGAATGAACTTGTACTTTGTCAGTCTGAGAACAGTTTTCAATTCTACACAAAATCCATCCAACCCAAGTTCCACAATCTAACACATAGAGAACTTTGTGTACAACCACACTCAGGCACTAATGACAGAAGAAGCAGTTAAAAAAATTTAAATCTCACAAAATAACAATAAAAAAACTCCATAAGCACTATTACCAATAAAGGACATCTTCACCAAAATTACATCATCATATAATCCAAACACACTTGGAAAATTCACAAGCAAATTAGTTAGTTTAAAACCTATGGAAGGACCATACTGGTGAAGACATCATCACTTCCCAAACTAGAAACACATCACAGAAATCCTGACTGTATCACATCTACTTGAGGGTTACTGAAAAGGGGAGGAGTTTATGATATCCTCCCCCTTAGTGAATAATTCCAGTGATCCTCTGAGCAAATGCTCTCTTTTGGAATTCAAAATTCACAGCTATCAGTGTACATCTGTGTCATGATCTTACCAAAGCACAATTCAGCTACATTCTCCTGAGAAGGGAGATTGTGGTACTAGCAGGAATAATTCTACAGGCAGATATTCTCAATTTCCCTTTTTTTGTGTTATAGTTGAGAAAATGAAGTTATTATGAAGAAACAGGCTTCAACTTTAATTTTTTCTAAATTATTCCTTTCTACCATGTCCAAGATATTGCGACAGAAAGGGCAGTTGAAGCACACATTCTTTGTACTGTCCTACGAAAACAAAGCTGATCCAATTCCAGATTCAGCTGACTGGGAAATTATGAATTTCTGAAATCTGTCTGATACCAAACTACAACCTGAATTATGTCTTCATCCATACTCCTTGTATTAAGAACTACAGAGAACTGAACCACTCTGGACACTTGGTAGAAACACAGATATAAAATGGGTATAATTGAAGCCAGTCAATCATTAATTTTAAAA
>VYZR01052965.1:0-11701 GCA_013400675.1 Oxylabes madagascariensis | reverse complement strand
TGCCCGCCCCGCGGGTGCCCGCGGAGAACGCCGGAGCCGCGCGGCGGCGGCTGCCGCACTGGCCGGGCGGAGGAGGCGCGGCGCCGCGGGTCCTTCAGGCGCGCGGCGGGCGCCTCAGCGCCAGACACAATAGTGGGGCGTCCCTCACGGCACTGCCGCCCCTCCCGCCTCCTGTTCCCGGCAGAAATGGGGCTCCAAAAGGCGTTTTCTGTGCCTTGGGGCCAGTCCCTCAACCGTGGAAGCGCGTCACGGCTGTAATTGAGCCCTAATAACCGCGGTTCAGTCGCTTCGTCTGTCTTTCAGGCTGGGATTTGCGTCTCCACATGCAATCCCTGTATATCCCAACGATCCGCGCGTAACGCGTTTAAGTCCTGCACGTTTTAGTCACAAAAAGCTGCCACAGCTCAGTAAACCTTTACTTCTATGCTAGCAATTTATTATTTCAATATTACTTCTTCCAATACTAATAAATATAACATCGGGGTTTCTGTCAGGCAAAAGGAATTTTGGGATGAATATTCCTGCTGCACAGCTGGAAAATGAAATGCCATTGCTGGGAGCTAAATGGGAAAGGATTTGGTATTTATTGAATTGTCCTCACGGAATTAATGGTGCCAGACTTTGGGACAAGAAGTTCCTGAAAATCCAATTCATGGTATTTGCACATGGGCATTGGAAATTTTGGTTACAATAAGCAATTTAAGACTGTATTTACACCCTTGTTTTTGAATTTTTTTTTTCTTTGATCGCTTTATTCATTGATCCACACAACTAGTGACATTGAAAAGAAGGAAAAAGCCCAGTTCCTTGGACAGCTGGGCCAACCTGATGGTTCCCCATCACCAGAAGGGAGATGTCCCATGGCCCTTCCTCACCAGATCCTTGCCCTTGTTTCCATCCTGGTTCTTGCTCCCCAGGAGTTAATTCAAGCTGAAAATCCAGCAAGAGATTGGTTACTCGATGGTCAGATTTCCCCCCTCCATTCCATCTGTAAATACTGCTCCTTATGCTTCTGCTTTCCATGTATCCCTGTATTTTTTGGAGCAGCTCAATGCTTTGTCATTTTGTATTAGACATTTGCTTTACAAATCACCTCGTTTTGCATAACAGGTTATGGCACATGTAATAAATCACCCATTCCAATTATTTCAGTTGAATGAATGAAGTATTAAACAAAACCTTCAGATATTGAAAGGCCTTTTCACTGTTCACGAAAAAGATTTTGGTAATACCATTGTATTTTCTTAATTCCATTGTATTTACAAGATTTAATTTCTATGGATTTACTTCTCCAAGCCCCATACACGGGGGTTGAAATGACCTTTTTTCCCCCAAGCAAAAATGCAGTTTTTCTGTCAACATGTGAAACACTCGAGGCTTTTCGACCACAAAATACAACAGTCTAAAATAACATGGAATTGTGTCATCCATTCCTATTAATTTCTCCTTTTTCCTCACATTGCCATTGCGATTCTCCATAAGTTCTGGGCACAGCTTAGGCAAATTTTTCATCCAAGCTCTGTGATAGAGTTTGTGCTCTAAACCTTTTGAGATGTTTATTCTGCATGGCAGAGTGAAACACGAAGTAGCAAATGTTCACGGTCTCAAAAATAAAGCAAGTTAAAACGCAGCTCTTGAGAGCAGTGACTGCATGAGGTGACACCGTCGATCTCAGCTCCTGAAATACCTCTTGGTACTCAACGCGCTCGTAATTGCAGGCAGCTCTTGCTGTGAATTATTGATCTGCCCCTTTCCCACCGTTCCTGCAGGAACAGCCGCCACAAATTCCTCATCTTTCTGTGCCCACAATATTGATCCCCAATGCCTGGCAGAGGAGCACCCTGCGGAATTCCCAAGCAGCAACAAGAGCTGAGACCTTTTCTTGGAGGGTGTGTTGCTGAGCTGTGGGTGAGCTCCATCCTGGCAACATCCAGCACGACGAGCTTGTAATTAGCATGTGGGTCTCAGCATTTGCATTTCGCAGAGATAAGCATCCCTGCATTTCGTGTTTGGGAGCTCTGTGAAATGAGGGTCAGCTCTGGAGCTGCTGGGTTTGGAGTCACATTTGTTCAGTCACCAGGGAAAGGCCACAGAGGAGAGAAAGTCCCCCCAGCAGAAGCACTTCCACAAACGTGAACCTTTAGAACACAGAATTGCTCAAGATGAGAGGAACCACATTCATGACCCTTCCCATTTCAGATTTCTTCCCTTTTGTCCGCTTTTCTCCCCATTACTCAGGGAATTTTGACCAAGCCAAGCCTTGCCACTTCCTCTGGGGAAAATCCTACAGGGAAGTACTACTAATCCTCTAACCCCTTGTCCTATCTCCAAGTTCAAAAGAAAAAAGGAAAAATTACAGCTTTTTTTCCCCCCCCAATGCCCTAAAAACTATTTCCAAGCAGAAGTGACGTCCTAGGTTAGCTCCTTGTGAGCTCCAAGAATGAGCTGTGTCTCCCTGCAGCTCTGCCAGGCTCTGACCATTCCTGTGCCGGTGATCAAAGCACACAAACGGAGATGTGCTCCCGTCTTCCCAAACCTGGCATCCCATCCCTGTGTCCTTCCATCTTCTGCTTCCCCACTTATCCAAAGCAGCAACTGGTTCTACAGCTCTGCTTTCCCACCCTGCTGATCTGTTCTCTGCTTCCCCAAACCAGGAACTCTGACCCATGCAATGCTTTCTTCTTAATTGCCACATCTCCTCCCTGCTCATACTCAGAATTATCCTGAATGATATAATGAAATTAATGTAATTAATAGCATCCATTTTTTCTGTGCTGGGTTGGTTTTTTGTGTGTGTGTTTGGTTTTTTTTTTTGGTTTGGTTTGGTTTTGGTTTTGGTTTGGTTTGTTTTTTAATAGGCTAAAGACTAAAATGAAACTTCCTTCCTGCACCTTATCACGGGTCTGTTCATCAAGCAGTTCCCTGCCTGAGCTCATGGAATGTTTTGGGATTTCAGAATTGCCAGTGTTCTGTCGGGTTCTGGAGATAACCACAGCCTGAGTTGAAAAGCAGATCCCATTCCACCGCTGGAGCACAGAAAATGGGAAGGACCAACCTCTGTTTCCAGTTCCCAGGTTTGTTATACAGGGATTATGGTTATTGAATTTTGAGGGGGGCCCAGTCCACACATTTCAAAAGCTGGGGTTCCTCCTGCTTATCAGGCTGTTTTTGAAAGGTATCACTTTGTTTTTATTTAGGTTTCCTTTTTCCACAGGAATTTGCTCAAAGGAGAGAAATTCCCATTCTATCTGAGCCCACAGGCTGGCTAACTTTTCATAATAAAATGAGACTCAGACAAAATAAACTTCTCTGAATAAGGATTGAAAGCTCAGTGTATGTTTTTCGTCTGAATAAGATTAAAATACAAGGTTTTTATCAGAAATGTTAAACATTGATGTTTTGGGAGAAAAGTCAGTAAAAAATTCAGAAGGTGTTTCAGTTCAAAGGAGATTAAATGATGTCTAACGGTATGATTAGTCAAAACTAACTTAATTCCAATCCAATGCAGCAAAAATTTGATTAAATGGTGCTAAATGATAGATTTCCCTACACAGCCATCGATGGGAAATCCTTACAAATGGTATTTCTGTTTCAGTTCTTCGACCCTTCCATGAAGCAATTGCTCACTGAAGTCTCCAGCTGCAGAACCAGGCTGGGACGCTCCTTTGCTCCACAAACTTTATGCAAAGCAGATCAAGCCTGAGTTTATGGACAAAGCCCTGGCACAGGAAAGGAGGAGGTTGGCCACACATGCCAAAGGAGCTCTGAAAAGCAGCTCAAAACTGCCCAGGGCTTTGTATTTGCCTGACTTAGCTAATTTGGATGGGCCCAGCTCGCCACACTCTCCAGGATGTTTATGCCTGTCCTCCCTCTAATTTACTCTTTCAGTCGTCTTTTTGTATTTGTAAATTAGATCGAGTAATTCTGTCTTTATTTCCTTACTGCAAATGAAAAAATATTGTGACAAATGCTGCAGCCCCAACCAAAGCATCTTCTTAAATAGCAATCTTCTGTTCAATTTGGGGGTTTTTTCAGCCACTTTAGTGTTTCACAGCCATTTAAAGGAGAGTATCTTGAGGCTGTAAGTCAAATTTAGGCTGATCATAGTCTGACTGTCTCAGATCTTTAATTCTGGAGAACATCTCCAGAGGTTGTCATCCCAAACTTGTAATCACCTCAGAAAATATTACTTCTTTTTTTTTCAAAGAGATGTGCTGTGTAACTGTGGAGTAAAGAAATGGCTCTTACTGAGAGGATATTCAACCCAGTGCTGCAATGTATCATGAAAATCAGTAACTGAAAGGCAAAGATGCTGCCAAGGGCCAGGTTTTACTGTAGACGGAATGGGTAACACGAGGCTCATGATGTGTCTAATACCAACTTTTTACCTTTATTTCTGTGGATAGAATAATTTTGTCTTTACTTCTAAGACTCTTTCTATGAATGGAGGAGTCCAAATAGTTCTTGACAAATGAGCAGATGCAATGCCTGCCCTCTTACACCTCCCTCCCCCCTCAGGAAATTTCTGTCTGAGCCCTTCATCTCTTCAGCTGATTTGGTCAGGCACAGTCATTAGGAAAACAATGGGTTTTGCTAATTATATTCATAATTTCTTCGTGCTCACAACACCTGAAAATTGCCAATCAAACCTCACACTCTCCAAGGTGCACATCAGAACCTTCCTGCACATCACATACAAAAGAAAGGTAAAGGAGGAGTGAAACTGGAAGTAACTGAAGGTGAAGGATGGCTGGCTATTTTAGGGAATCCGTAGTGCTGATCTAGGACAAATTCCTCACTTGATGCCTCCTTTCCTTTTGACAGGGAATGACTGGAAATTATTCTTTCTGTAGACTGGCTTTGCACCCACTTTACTGCGGTTCTCATTTGGGTCGTGATTTCTTAGGCTGCTTCCGAGTTGTGGGAGGGAGTATCAGAAACCTTATTAAAGGCAAGAGATCTTCCTCTGATTTTCCTCTGCTTCTCCTCTGCCCATCTGTGGAAGGAAATGAAGTAGCCTGGCACAGTTTGGTTGTGGCAAATTCATGTTGCCTGTTACCTCCTTTCCTCTTTTTCCTTTTACCTCTTTTTTCTTTTTGGGATGTTTAATGAATAAAGGTAGAGGATCTCTTAATTTAATTTAGGAAGACCCAAGTACACAGCCTAATTTGCAGGTGGCCACATCAACTTGTTGCTTTGATTTTGTTTCCCAGTTGAAAAACTCTTATGAAGAGGATTTTCAAACAGCAAAGTTTCTCCCAGAAACAGCTGAGGTGAGGGGATGCCTCTCTGCAGTCTGAGTCCTGTGCTTATTTGTACTGACCTGCTTAGCTCAGGCTATATTACATAATTTACATTTCTTAACCCAGTATCTGTTTGCCAGGTCAGAAAGGGACAGGAAATACTTAAAACCTCTTCTACAAAATATTCCAGTGTGGAGAATAAAAGTGTTCTTAGTGAGCATGGCTGGAAGAGCTGGAAGTAAACAACCCTCAACAAGGGGCAGGTACAGGTTGTCCCTTCCAGTCCTGCTGTGCCGTCTTTGTCGTGAAACCACGGAGCAAAAGAGAAGAAAATCACAGGATGTTTCACCATTTTCTTTCCATCATATTTAAGGCCAAATCTCCTGTCTTTTGGAGGTTCTGAGGATTTCTCCTGTTAGTCAGGTGGATTTTAAGGTGTTGATAATATATTGACTGTATTTGAGTGCTTTTCTGCTTATCTGTGAGGTGGTAGAGTCTACCCATCAGCCTACCTGGCAGATAAAGTGATAACAGAGATGTCATTTCCTCCCAGTGAGCAGAATTACATCTCACAATAAATACTGGTGTGAGGAATGCAGAAAGCTTTTACCCCTGCAGGATAAAAGACCTTCAACCCAGAGGAGAAGGTCAGCAAGGAGGGGCTGACCATTCCCACACTCCAGTCAGAACTGGAGGCTCAGCTGGGCTGTTTTGAGGAAGACTGATCCCAGACCCTACGCTGAAGAACAATTAGTGGTTGCTTTAAACGAGTATTTCTGAGTTTGTTGGTGTGACAGCTGCCTTTCCACATGTGCTGGCTCCAGGAGTGCCCACTGGCACTGCAGCCCTTTTCCTTCCTGTGTGCTCAGCACTCCCAGAGTAGTAAATTTGTGGGTTCTTCAGGGCCATATCCATCCCAGGGAGGCTGAACTAAAGAATTCTTCCTCTAAAACTTCCACCAAAGAGTTGCAAATGCTTCAGCGTGAAAAAAGCCCCAAATGGACCAAAAGAGGCCAAACAAAGCACAACCCCCCCCCAGCCATAAAATAACGTGAAAACAGGGGAGGAGATCACCTACATAAATTCAGGTTTATTCCTAATCTTTGCCTGTGCTTCAATAGCTTTTTTACTTGAAGTCCAAACTCTTTGAGGCCACAGGGCAATTCTATTCCCCAGTGCCCCAGTGATGAATGGATCATAAATGTGTTTCAGGAGCTCTAGAATTATTCACCAGGTATCTGCAAACACACAGGGTAACACTCGGCTGCAGCAGAGGAAATGAGAAATTTGGGAACAGCTCTCCCTGAGGAAGCTGGAGCACACCTTGCTGAGGAGATATGAAAAGTTTAAAGTTAAAAAGAACCCCAAAACACTGTGCAATTTTGGTTCACTAGCATTAGTAACTAAAACATTGCAGTAATAACATGTTACACTCTGAGAATTGCAATGGCAGAAGAATTATCTAATTGGAAAGTAAAATTAATTACACCATATTTTAATGACTTAATAAGCGAGAAATTGTCGTCAGGCTGGGAAATGTCATGAAAAATTAGCAGGGAGTGCAATTTGCTGGCTAACAGAAAGTTTTCATGGCGAAGATGAAGTTTGGGAGCTGCTTTGTATCAGCTGCTCACAGAGACATCACTGAGCTCTGTTTTTATGTCTCCACATCTGTTTGAGGACAAGAGGGCTTGGTGGACCTGGAGAGCTGAAAAATGTGGGATTTGGAATAAATATTGGGGATACAATCCTTACAGACCCAGGATATTTTGTGAACATTACTGGAGCAATTTCCCAATCTACTTGGAGAGAAGCCTGATGTCTAAACTGATGATGATGAAGGGAGCAGGCAAACAAGAAGGCACGGTTTTAAACTCAGCAGATAGCAGACAAAAATAAAAGGAAGCATTCAAATAATGTGTGTCTGGGAAGCAGGGTGTTTGTTTTTGCTGGACAGGTTGCAATTAAACTGTGAAAAGGTATGTAAATAATGCTCCATGCAAATATTCCCGTGGACACGGGCCTGTGATCTATTCATTATTCCAACCCAACACCAGGATTTTGTCATCGCTGTCTGTGGCATGTTCCTTGCTTTAATCTGTCCTTTGGTCTGGGAGCTGCCAGATTTCCATAACTGGGTCACCCAGTTCTTTCTCAACTTTGTTTTCTGCTGTGAAATGAAAAATTAGCATTTTTCTGTGACATACATTCAGGTGTTCTGTGAAGACCTTGAGTGGCCACTCCAGAAATCAGGAATCCTGAAATAGGTGGGGTAACAGGCAGGAAAATATGCATAGTTGTGGATAAGATGAATTTTCAGTGAGTAATCACACAGTTTGGATGAAAATCGTTGGTTGTTCAAAAAGATAAATGTTATTTTGATGCACAGCAATGATGTTCAACTCTCTCTGCACTTTGCATAGTGAAAAACACAACTCCGGTGCCTAGGAATAAATTGGAATAAAATCTTATTATAATTACAACAATAATTATAACCTTCATTTAAAAATCTTTTTGTCTCTGAGAGGCATGAGTCACGGCGAGTGATTTATTAATTAAAATTGAGAAGGTGATGGAAGGTGGCATTAGCAGTAGTTGCTCTTTAACCACTAGAGAGCGTTCAAGAACTGCTTTAAAGCTCCATTTTCGGCTCATCCTTGAGCTCCAGGATTTATTTGAGGGACACGGGACAGTCACGGAGCTTTGAAGGAGATGCAGAGAGATGTCTCAGTTCTGGCTTCTGCTGGTGATGAAGAGTGTGATGAAGGAAAGGAGGCAATCCTCGAATATCTGGCGTTTTTCCGTGATTATTCCCACCGGGTGTGTCCAAACGTAGTGGCCAACAGCACATCAGAGATGGCTGGTAGGGAAAAAAATCATCTTGGAAGTGTTAGAGAAGGTGAAGTTTTGGTTTCAGTTTTATTAGGAGAAGGTCTGGATTGAATATTCAAAGGATGAGTAAGCAGTGCCATTTTATTAACTCGGTGCTGATAACGTTTTTAATTATTTGTAAAATTCATCATCCTATGAAGAGTTTTGGCTAAAACTGGAGCAGGATGCCCAGAGAAGCTGTGGCTGCCCCATCCCTGGCAGTGTCCAAGGCCAGGCTGGCCAGGGCTTGGAGCAACCTGGAGCAGTGGGAGATGTCCCTGCCCAGGGCAGGAGGCTGGAACAAGATGTTCTTAGAGATCCCTTTGAGCCAAACCGTTCCATAATCCTAAAATTACTGCTGGGACCTCCACAGAGAATTAAAAAAATCCTCAGTGCCATAACTGCTGCACTTTGTCCTTGCTTTTTAGAGTGCACTTTCCAAAGGGGTTTGTACCCTTATAATCCCTGGGTGAGAAGTGAACACAACAGTCGCTGTTACAAGTGAAAAAACACAAAATTTCTGCTGGAGTCTTGTCAATAATGATGTTGAGGACCCCAAAGCTAATTTTCCCTTCAGAAATTGCCACTCCTGCACTGCTCTCCTGTCTTTTCCCCACTAGAAGGCAGAATCGAGGTTTCATGAGCGCATTTACCAAAAAAATAAATTGCTCAGCGGGAAGATTTACAGCAAACTGACTGCTGCTGGTTTTCTGTGGTTTCATCACCTTCACTCTTCCCATTTTCCAGGGTTCCAGGGCCTCCCCAATCCCGACCTGACACCCGGGCTGTGTGCAGCACCCGTGGTACCCATCGGTGGCTCTGTGGTGGGCTCTGCCTCCTCCAGCCTCACAGGGCACGCATGGACGGGTGCATTATCCTGCTGAAACTTCAGGGGGAATGTTAAAAGGAGGATTGTAATTAATTGAGTTGGAATTTGGCCAAGGCAGAGACTTTAATATGTCTTCTTTCCTGGCTCTTTTTTATTTTTATTTTTTTTTCTGCAGGCACAGTTGTATAACACCCTTGTCTAGAGCTTTGACAAATTCCTGGCAGTTCTATCCCTGGCAAGAAGGTCCAGCCATGGGGCTGGGGGATCCATTCAGCCCTGTGTGGGTGCAGGAATGTCTTTGCTGTTCCCTCATCCAGTTCCCTTAAAGATAAAATTGATGTGTACGGCATGTATTTAGTGAGAGCCTATAGAGCGTTAGTGCTCCCTTTCAGCACATTGATGCTTTCATGTTTTAAGCTCTTGGCTAAGCAAATCTTTGTACTTCTTTCCTCCTTTTCCTTAGCACCAATTAAACTCCCCGGGCATATTTATACAAAAATCCCTGTTCTTTCCAAGGCAGAAACACTTTCTCTTTCCTCCCAACAGATTTGAAGCCTCCAGATGACTGCAGCAATTTTGCCAGTTAGCAAAGAGAACCAACGTTACCTCATTTCTCTGGCAATTCTGCAATGCCATTTGCATAATGTGAAGTTTAGATCTTCCACTGTCACATGCTCCCACTCATTTGCCATCCTAATGTCCATTGGAAGTGCACCATGGAAGTGCTGGAACATTCCTTTGTTTCATATCAGGCTCAGATTGAACCAGTTGCTTAATTTTCCCCAATTCCTGCAGCACTGCAGGAGTTCCCAACATTTGTCCTCCCAACGTGCTTGTCTGAATTGCTGTATCGTTTTTGCTGCGTTCTCTGATGGCTCCTTCCAAATAAAATGCCTTTATGGCATCAAGGAAAATAACAAGCACTTTTAAACCCCAATCTTCCTTATTTTTCCCCCCCATAAACTGTAAAAATCTGCATATCTGATTGATGCAACTTCATCCTGATCTGAGGCCGCGCTGCTTTTCTCTCACCACTCCCTTTAAGACTGGCTCTGATCTGCCGGCTACGATTTTTGCAGAGGTTTTTTTTTTTCCCCCCTCTGTGCCGACAATAAACTTTCACCTCCATAATTATTTTGCTCAGCAGAGTCACCTTTTGCCAGGATCGAGGCGAGGATTGCCTTCAGCCAGGCACCTGCGAGTCTCTCCCTCCCACCGGCGTTTGTGGTGGTGTTATTTTTGTACGAGCTCCGCAGCCTCTCTGGTTTTCAGCTGATGCGCTGCCCTGGTGTTCCTGTGATCCCGGCTAAATGTGGATTCAGCACTGCCTCACAGCCTGGCCAGTCTGTTCTTGCAAAGTGTTGTGGAGTCCTTCCTGCACAGAGGTGTGCAGGGTCTGATCCTGAGTGTTTGATATGCAACCACAGGGTCACAGAATCACGGAATCACGGAAGGGTTTGGGTTGCAAGGGGCCTTAAAAATCATCTCATCGCAGCCCTGCCATGGACAGGGGCACCTCCCACTATCCCAGGTTGCTCCAAGTCTCATCCAGCCTGGCCTTGAACACTTTCAGGGATCCACAGCTTCTCTGAGTAACCTGTGCCAGCATCTCGCCGCCCTCACAGGGAAGAATTTCTGCCCAGTATCCAATCTAAACCCACCCACTGGCATTGTCACATGCCTTTTATGGAGGAAAAAAAATTAACACTAATTTTTAATTGATAGATATATTAGATATTTAAAACCCGAGTTTTAAAGTCCTTCTGTTTATTGTTCCTGTGAGCAGGGTTGATGACAAAAGCAGATGCACTCCATTACTCCTGTGACAGCAAACCATGTGGCTCCCTTGTGTTCCAGCTACGTTTTGGACTTTAATTAAAGCATCTCGTTCCTTGACTTTTCTCTCCACCGTGTCCCTTCACACACTTTCATTTTTATTTTCCCCTTGTCTTCCCTCGCCCATATTTTCCTTTTTAGAGCTCTCCCTCCTGCGAACCCTAATTTATTACATCCGCGTGTGCCTTGGGTGAGCTCTGAGCCCCTGCAGCTCCCGCAGCACCGAGGTGGATGTGACCAGCACTTGCTGAGCAAGGATTTGGGTTTCCCAGAGCTCAGGACATTTTGTGCACTTCCCTTTTCTCCCGTCAGTGCGAAATACATGTCACACAACATGATGCGTGATGCGTGTCGTGTACAAAAAAAAAAACCAAAAACAGAGGTACCCTCAGAGATGCCTTCAGGATGGTTTTAAAGGGGAAAAAAAAAAGGGGGGGAGCAGGAAATAAAACAAGCAGCCCTGAAATTTTTGGTTTTTTAGCTCTGTGTCTCGGTTGGTGCCGTTGCTATCGCTGGCAGGGTGTTTTACACGCCGCTGTGAAGGGGGTGCCGGTGCCTCTGGGGACGCCGATAAGGGCGGCTCGGGGGGCGGTGGGCTCGCAGACCACACCGCCTTCCTCTCCCTTTCCTCCCGCTCCCAGGGGCTGCGAGGAGGGATAGCCGCGCCCTCATTATCATCGCCGTGCAGGGGAGCATCGGCAGCATCTGCCCGGGCTCTGTTTGCCCCCTGCCTCTCCAGCCCCGTCGTTAAAAGTGGCTTTATCAGCTCCTTCCTTCAGGGACACAGGGAGTGGCCGCCCAGGACTCGGTTCTGCAGCACGTTGGGACCTCCAGAAGGGGATGGGCTGAGATGGGGGTGGTGGGTCTGGGCCAGCGGAATTGCTCATTTCCAGGTGTTATACATGAAATAGCCAATTTTTAA
>VYZR01052958.1:1321-17780 GCA_013400675.1 Oxylabes madagascariensis | reverse complement strand
CTTAAATAAAAGACTTTTACTGTTAGAGGACTGTAATAAAAATAAAAGTGAAATCATACAACAATCAGGAGGAATATGAGGGCATAAATCAGAATTTTCATTACAATAGGGCTGAGTTTCATTGGAAATTTATGTATGTGGAAAAAATACTTCAGTAAAGAATAAATCCATTGCAACAATTCTTTGTTACAGGAGAGACTGTTAATATGTCTTTTTACATTATGCAAAACCAGTAAATAAGAATAAGGATCTCAGCTTTAAGAAGAGTTGTTTGTAGCATCTGTTAGACTGAGCAAAATGTCACAATATGTAGTCTCCGGAAGGAGCAAACAGACCATTAAATCTTGGATGAATAAAGCAGGTTTTCAAACTACTGCAGTTTTTTGTCTTTTTGGAATAATTACCGGAGGGCTTGGGGTTGTAGCTGTGATTTTGTGAAGGCAATTGGACACTAAGTTTTAGTGGGATTAAAATTTGTCTCATGGTGCCAGAAGGAAGGGCTGGTTTGAAAACAGTTTCATGTAAAGAAAGAGACCCACCAGCTGCAAAACAGGTGGTAACCCACCAGGGGCAGGCAGGTATGAAATCATGGCTCTTTATTTGGATTACAGTGAGAGAAATAAGGAAAGGATAAAAGGTAGAACAGCAGACTCAGAGGAGCAACCTCCTGGCTTTTTATTAGGGGTTTTATAAACCAAATTGGGATTAGGTTGTATGCTGGTAGAATGGAGATCCTAAATGTTGAACATGTAATGTGGGCTTCCCTACCAGGTGCATGCCTGCTCAATGTGTTAAAAAAGTTCTCACTGATGCTAAGATATTGCTTTGCATGATATATTTATATCTTTTATATATCTGTGTGTATACATATCTTTTATAGCTTTAGGGAAAGAAACTCACACTGTTACTATATTGAAAGACCTTGTTGCCATTCAGTCCCCCACGGTGCCATCATGAAACCCAATTTTTTGGGTCCTTTTGAAGAACTGTAACTGAAGAACGAACTGGAACAAACTGCTCTGCTATATAACCAAGAATAATGTAAGGCTGCAAACAGCACATCTGAAGCTATTTCAGAAATTTCATGAGTTCTAGATCAAGAAAAAATTTGAAAGAAGGTTAATGATATTTTTCCTTTATATTAGTTTATTGCAATGTTAATGAAAGGAGAGGCATTTTATGTGTCAGTTTTACAAAAGCTCTTATCTGGGCCTCAAAAATTTAGTGGAACAGTATCATGCACAAAATGGGGGTTTATGGTTTATAAGCAGTGCTAAGATGTAAATCCTGTCCAAGAGTAACAGGGAACATTTCCCAAAACTGGAACTCAATTGCCTAAACTATTTCCTGCTAAAGTATTCTTGGCCTGTTTTATTTGGCCTAGTCAGACAGTGTTTTCCCTGATAGTTTCTTGGACACAAAGTAGCCAGCATAGGTAAGGGATCACTCCCAACTGGCAGCTGGAAGCAATCCATAGTTTTAGAAAAAGAAAGTTTAATGGTATAAAAGCAGGAAGGCTTCTTCAGTGGCCATGGGGAGGAGAGAACAAGCCTAGATAATATTTAGTTTAGTTATGGAAATCTTTTATAAAAGTCCCCCTTTCAAGTGGTATGCTCTTAGCTCTTCCTAGAATTGGACAATTTTGTCAAATAGGAAATGCAAGTGTTCTAGAATTGACACTGTTTACAAAGTGCAGGGTTGCAAAGTTTTACTGATTATACCATGGAAAAGACACTAAGATTAAATTAATATATTTGATGTACATATTGAAATATCATTATAACAAATAGGGAGGGAACATAAATGCTAGGAAGGAGGAAATGAAAAAATTGACTCTCCCAGTTTATAGAGACAAAACAAAGCTTTTCAAGATGTGTGGTTTCAACATGCGGCATCAGCATGAGCATTTTGGGAGCCTCTGAAAAGGCAGAGTGAAAAGCACTGAAAATTCTTAGGTCCTTTGTAATTTGGAAAACTAAATCATAGCCGCAGCCCCTTAGGGTAGGGTCTTTAAGGTCAAAAGACAGAAAATTAGAAAAGCTTTCGAGGTTTTTTGTGAGGTTGTGTCTGCATGTTGCAAAAAAACAAGAACCATTCCTACCTGGTCAAATAATGTGTGGATGGTTTCACCTGGATACCACTGATATGAACTGCCTAGGGCAGGAGATTAAGAATTCCTTATGCAGGTAGTTGTTTAAATGAGATGCTCTATGTGATTAGCTTCCCAGAATCTCCTAGGGTAGTTTAAGAGAACTGTAAATATGCAGCGTTCTCCCAAATGAACATCAAGCCCTCACTGTTGAACAATGAAATATTTTCACAGAACTGAGATATGTTTTACTAAAAACTACTGGTAGAGCTTTTCTTACAAGGAAAAATAGGTGCTGCTTCTGAAGTTGTTATTTGAACAGGTGTTTTAGAATGTCATTAATAACATTACTAATATAAGAATCATCACATTTCTTTTATTCCCAAGGTTTTGACTGGCATTTACAGAATTTTCAGGGTTGCTGATCTCTAGTATTCTATACCTTCAATGTGATATATTGGAACTGCTTCTTTTGCAACATCATGTACACTCTCTTCCTAGTTTGAGTTACTCCAAAATTATTCCAAACTCCTCAGATTTCTTTTGTTATGACTTAAAACACTTTCCATAGCTATGTTTTTAAAATAAAATTCACATCTGGCTGTTGTGCTTACAATCTGTCTGTATCAGATTATTGTGGTTTGACACTGGCCAAATGCCAGGCACCCACAAAAGCTGCTTTCTCACCCTCCCCTGCCACAGCTGGGCACAGGAGAGAAAGAAAAATTAACCAAGGGTTGATGAGTTGAGATAGGGACCGGGAGAAAAAACTCCAAGGGCAAAACAGGCTCAGCTTAGAGGTAAAAGTGAATTTTATTACTAACAAAATCAGAGCAGGATTATGAGAAGAAAAATGAAGCCCTTAAAACACCTTTTCTTCCCCTAGCCCCTCCCTCCTTCCCATAGACAGCACAGGGAGACAGGGGGTGGGGGTTTGAACAGTTCGTCACCCGAGCTCTTCTTCGGTTGCTCAGGGAGAGGAATCCTTCCCCTGCTGCACCGTGGAGTCCCTCCCATGGGAGACAATTCTCCGTTAATTTCTTCAGTGGGGCTCCAATCTCATGAGCACCAGTCCTGCCAAAAATTGTGCAACATGAGTCCCTCTCACGAGCAAACAGTCCTCCCAAAACTGCTGCGGTGTGGGTCACTCTTCCATGGATTGCAGCCCTCCAAGGATAGGCTGCTCCAGTCTGGAAGCAGGGCCCTCTCTTCACCTGGTGTCCCACTGGATCACAGCCTTCTGTAGGTCTCCACCTGTTCTGGCATGGGCACCTTCCCCAAAGGCTGCAGGTGGATCTCTGCATTCCCCATGGATCCCCATGGGCCACAGAGGGACATCATGCTTCACCATGGCCTGCAGAGGAATATCGGCTCCGGTGCCTGGACCACCTCCTCCCCCTCCTTCTCCACTGACCCTGGTGTTTCCATGTTGATTCTCTCACATGTTCTCACCTCCTCCTCTTCTCTGGCTGATATTAACAGTACCCCACCTTTGTTTTGATTTTCTTCTTAAATATGTTATCACAGAGGCATTATCAACCTCTCTCATTGGCCCAGCCTTGGCCAGCAGCATGTCCATCCTCTGAACTATCAGGGATGGGCTCTGCCGGACATGGTGGAAGCTTCTGGCAGCTTCTCACAGAAGCCAACTCTGTGGGCCCCCCCACTACCAAAAACCAGGCCATGAAAAACCAATACACAGATATTATAAAAATTAGTTTGGCCCTGAATTTAAATGGAAAGGGGAGGGGGACAGTGGGAAACTGGCCAAAAGGAAGAGAGCTCATTTTGTGTAAAGAGGAAAAAACCCCTCACCTTTTCAATGAACAACTTTGAGGCCAGATTTACTTGAAAAAATTTTCCAAATGATGCAACACTGAGCTCATNGAGAGGAATCCTTCCCCTGCTGCACCGTGGAGTCCCTCCCATGGGAGACAATTCTCCGTTAATTTCTTCAGTGGGGCTCCAATCTCATGAGCACCAGTCCTGCCAAAAATTGTGCAACATGAGTCCCTCTCACGAGCAAACAGTCCTCCCAAAACTGCTGCGGTGTGGGTCACTCTTCCATGGATTGCAGCCCTCCAAGGATAGGCTGCTCCAGTCTGGAAGCAGGGCCCTCTCTTCACCTGGTGTCCCACTGGATCACAGCCTTCTGTAGGTCTCCACCTGTTCTGGCATGGGCACCTTCCCCAAAGGCTGCAGGTGGATCTCTGCATTCCCCATGGATCCCCATGGGCCACAGAGGGACATCATGCTTCACCATGGCCTGCAGAGGAATATCGGCTCCGGTGCCTGGACCACCTCCTCCCCCTCCTTCTCCACTGACCCTGGTGTTTCCATGTTGATTCTCTCACATGTTCTCACCTCCTCCTCTTCTCTGGCTGATATTAACAGTACCCCACCTTTGTTTTGATTTTCTTCTTAAATATGTTATCACAGAGGCATTATCAACCTCTCTCATTGGCCCAGCCTTGGCCAGCAGCATGTCCATCCTCTGAACTATCAGGGATGGGCTCTGCCGGACATGGTGGAAGCTTCTGGCAGCTTCTCACAGAAGCCAACTCTGTGGGCCCCCCCACTACCAAAAACCAGGCCATGAAAAACCAATACACAGATATTATAAAAATTAGTTTGGCCCTGAATTTAAATGGAAAGGGGAGGGGGACAGTGGGAAACTGGCCAAAAGGAAGAGAGCTCATTTTGTGTAAAGAGGAAAAAACCCCTCACCTTTTCAATGAACAACTTTGAGGCCAGATTTACTTGAAAAAATTTTCCAAATGATGCAACACTGAGCTCATGAGAATCAGGTCAAATTCAACTGAGGAGCAGAAGCAAGAGTCCATGTGGGAATCATGCTATTTGCTGATTCACAATAAAGACAACAATAAAATGTGAATCTCCTAAAGTCCAGGTACTCCAGGGAAGGAGTACTCCTGTCTTGAGCAGGATTGTTGGACCAGATGACCCACTGTGGTCCTTTCCAATCTTACCATTCCATGATTTTGTAATTTAAAATGGTACAATGCTGTAATTTTTATTTCATTGATTTCACCATACATTTGAACTGGGAAGCTACTTATTTCTTACATCTCACTTTCACTGTGATGCATTTTGTTATATCTTACTGTTTTATTAAAAATTAACAGTCACCAGCTAGGAACAAAGTCACAAAGCTGTGCAGAACTTATTGATGCCACTGAAATACAAAGACAAGGCATTAACATGGTAATGGGGAAACTGACTCTCTGTTTTGCTTAAAAGTCTTAGTGCTCCAGCCGTAAATTTCTAAAACAATATTCTGCTGATATTTTTGAATCTATGTTATGACTTCAGGTCTGTCCTATTTGCACATTGCTCAGCTGAACAATTTTTTTTTCAGTCTGATTTTAAAACTTTGGGAGAATAATTCTAGTAGAAGCAAACTGTTGGAACAGCTATATTAATTTGTCTGTCAATTTGCCTTTATCTTTCCTACATCACAAAGAAACACACAGCAATCATGTTCTACATGGGCTTAGATATAACCATGACTATCTTATGGCTCCACTGAATGAGACTGCAGTTGTCTTTTCTTTTTCTTATGTGTTTCTAAGAGTATTCTTATTCCCTTGACATTACCTTGATGTGACAAATTGTACTTTGTTGTGGAGAAGTAAATGACAGAGGTAGATCTATAGATAAGGGATCTGAATGGAGTATTACCAATTCTCAATTTTAAATGAATTATTAGAGAATAAATTAATTATTATGCCAATTTGAAAGGTTTAATGTGGGCAAAATGACTTGGGGTTTGTTTGGTTGCTGCTTTAGGTGGGGTTTTTATTATTCCTTTTTTCTTTTTCCTTGGAAAGCTCTAGATGCACACATACAGAGCATGCATTTCACTGTAATAGCTTTTTTTGGGTGAAATTGGGAAAATGCTTTGTTACTTCAGTTTTTTACTCTATGCTAATACTAAAATCTAATACAAAAATGCTAATACAAAACTGAAGTGTGAACAATGCTATCAGTATTTGATTTCTGACAAAATTTTATAAAACGCTCCAAGAGAGAAGCTAAAGTTGGGCATCAAGAGCTCATTGAGTCCATATAGAGAGTCTTTCGTGCTGGATTACCAGAAGGCCTTCAAGCATTCTACAAAATTTTACTTTTCAAAAGTTCGTCTTCAAATCAAAGCAGTCACAAAGGTCATTAAGGAAATCCCTTCCTAATGAAGCAACCAGCAGCGCTCTTACCCACAGAGCTACACTGCTATGAGTAAATTCTGTGTTTTCATGCTTTTTCAAACTGCATTTGCCTCACAGAAGCATGCACAGCAATGGCAGATCTTATCAAGGTGGACCAGTGTCTTAAATCTGTAAATCTTAAAGCGAAAGGGATTGCAATTTTCTTTGGTTACTGTCCTGGTTTTGGACAGGTGTCTGCCAGGGAAAGCTAGAGCTTCCCTTGAAATGGAGAATGTAAACTCCCTTCCCTCCAAATTATTAAAATTTTGGAATTAAGGGCTTTCAGGCAAAGATTTAGGAATAGGAATAGCAGTTCTTTACTAAGAATATTAAAAAGAAAATACAAATGTAATAGTACAAAAAAACAAGCAAGCAAACAAACAAAAGTCCTAGAAGACCCTAACAGAGTAAGGGATATGACCTGACACTCCGTTGGTTAGGGTGTTGGCAGTAGTCCAAATAAATCCTCCTGGAGTAACAGATGTGGTTCTGTGGAGTAGAGATCCTGAAGAAAGTCCAGTGGTGGCAAGATGAGTCTGGTCTTCCTCTGGGGGTCCAGTGGAGAAGGAGGCTCCTCTGTCTGCCAGTGGAAGGCTACCCCCAGTCTGAGGTCTCAGTTTTGACTAGGTAGGAACAGTTGGCTCCCCCTCCATTGGGTATAGCATCTCACAATGGGATGATACAATGTGTCATGTCATTGGTGAGCCTTAATGGCCCATTAGCAGAAGATATCCCTCCCGAAGAGTGGCAGGGGAAAAAAGGGAGTGTGAAGGGAAAAAGAGATAAGAAAAAATGGCTCATCTGGTTGTAACGGCTAGCCCATTACCAGAAGTTATCTGCCCCCTCTTCCCTTGAGATACAAGGGTAAAGATAAAAAACCATCTCCCCTAACAGATAGAATACAATAATCCCAAGACAGCTGCGTAATCAAATCCAAGCAGTAGCTCCCACTGCTGCCAAGCAGAGGCTTAGTGGGGAAAAGGTTCTCCATCTCGTGTTTTCCAGCAGCTTGACTTTGTTGAATAATTCTTCTTTTCAATCAAATTACTGATTTAGCTAGTGATAACTGCTTTAAGAAAAGCTTATTTACACAAAGATATGACATAAAGACCTGAGTAAAAGCCATGTGTATGATATAATGTTTGTAAATTTAAATATAGTGGATGAAAAAAATATGGAGGTAATTTTATTAAGGTTGTTTTCAGAAGAAAACCTCTAACTTTTATTTTTAGATAAAAGAATTCTATAATGATATTATGAATTAAGGTTGAATTATGATTTTTAAAGTAATTGGTGCTGCAGGTATCTCTAACAGAATGCTAGATATTTAAGAGAAGTTTCTTTCATAGCAGTTGTATTTTACTAGCTAATGTTGCTTTTTGAGTATCATAGAATTTACCATTAATTATGTTTAATGAAGAATGTCTTCAAACTGCCTGGCTGATTCCTTGATAACTTGCCTAGAAGATTACTGAAGATTTTTTTGGTGCATTTCCAGGTATCAATTTTTTGGGAAGCAATGGCTGTTTTGTCATTCATTACCACATAATTTGTTGTACTATGGCAATATTATGCTATCTGTATTGTTGCCCATGTAAATTTCAGGAATAGAAATATACTTTAATGTAGTTGATTCACAGTTTTGCTCATTTGATAAAGGTCTACCTTTTTTCAAAAACAGTGAATTAATATGCACTTAGTGTCCACAAAACTGTTGTTCTCAAGGTGAAAACAAGTGGCAAGCTCAAAAAAGTTTCTACTGAAATGGTGTTTTTGTGTTATATTTATAAAATCTGCACAAGTAAGGCAAATTTATCTACCATGTTGTTTCTTGTAACAGACTGGTGATTTGTCTTTCCATCAAATCCTAAACCTGTTTTATGAGAGTAGTAGATAAATCGAGTGACTAACAGAGTGTCCTTTCCCAGTGACACAGAGTAAGTGGTAGCCTTTTGGAAGTTCTCAAATGGGGGCCAGAATTTTGTAACTTTCTCTTGTCCTGCAGAGCTATTCTGTGTAGTCTATATGTGTTACTTTAGAAATGCTGGAGTGAAATACTTACGATTTCTCTGCTCTTCAGATATTGTGAAACATTTGGGAATTTCAACACAATCCTTTACTCACTACTGACTCTAAAAGAGACATCCGTGTGTGTGTGTGTGTGTGTGTGTGTCTATTTGTGTTATTTTAATTAAAATAACAAAAATAAATGAACAAACTTTGCATTCTGGAGCAAAATAATGACTCTTTCCTTTTGTGGCTGGTCACTTCAAACCTTCATCAAATAAACACTGCTTATTCAATGTTTTGCATACTTAGTGAGTTAGCCCAGGTTTTCTTGTCCTGTAAGTTGTTTTTCTTCAGTTCCTGCAGTTATCTTTCCATCAGGGACTAGGGAATGTCTGTTTTCAATGTCATTGTAGTATATTATGAGAATACTTGCAGCCCTTTCTTTGTTGTGCAAATTCTTGGTGTGCCAACCATTAAAGGCAGCTAATGACCTCTGTCAGTTATCTCTGCATAGAACAAGTGCCGTAGTTCCAATTCCTGTTTCAGTTATCCAGCTCACAGTCTATTAGGGATAGAAATTGTACCATTGAGCAACTAATATATTAATTTCAAACTGTGTAATTAATTGCACTTTAATTCTCTTTGATTACTGGACAGTGCTGTGTGTCTGAAAGCCATAAAACTCTTTGTACAATAAGGTAAACAAGTCTGCTTCTGAATGTCTAATGTGGACAGATCTGTTGAGGTTTTTCTGCCTACTCAGATTCTGACTTTGTCATTTTCTGTTTTTCAAGACAGAAACAGCTTATATAAAAAACTTTTGGAGACACAAATGCTACGTTTTTACTGTCCCAAAACTGCATATACTCACTTTTTAAAAAATTCCTTTTTTTCTTCTGTTCAGAGGAAAAAAAAAAGCTGTTTTTACCATAGTTCTATGTACACCTGTTACTACCTGTCCTTCTGCAGTCCGACAACTGCAGCCAAGAATACAGATCAGGGGAAAATCCCTTCTACTGTACTTTTAATTAGATTATAGTAAAATTACAGTATTCCTCAGAAGAATAATTTGAGAAGGTAGTGAAGATAGACCACTGAAGCATGAGGATGTTGAAAAAATAAATACACAATCATCGGCAGCAAACCCCACAAAAACTACTCAAATATTTGAGCAAGGGAGGAATAATTTTTCTGTAATTGGGGGAAGAAGAAAGTAGGTCAGGATTTTTATTCTGGTTTGTTTTGTTATTTCATCCCTCATGTTTGCAGGGCAAGGGGATGGTGATTGCAGGGAAAGAGAAGAGAGGAAAGTGAAATGGATATTTCCTCTGAGGAGGGAGGAAAAATCAACCAACAGCCATCAACAGCCCCTGCAATTTGCCAGCTGCCTGATCACCATGAGCTGACAGTACTGACTTCCAGGTGGGACATAGTGGCAAAGGGGTACTTGAAAGAGGCCAAGGTGGTGTTTTGGTTTTGTTTGATTTTATTTGTTTGTTTGTTTGTTTGTTTGTTTTTTCTGCAGGGAAAGAGGTTGTTCTTGCTGCACTGTAAGGAAGAAAGAACGTAAGTACTTGAGGGAAAGTAGATAAGTAGGTAATAGAAAAGGGTATCACTGGGGAAATAGAGGTCAGTTGCCTAGAGAACACCAGAAAATAGCTGATTCTCTGAGAGAAGGGTTGCTTGTTAATTCTTGTGGCTTTGAAATCTTATGGGCTGGATTATGAAATATTGCTCTGCCTTCCTTCTGGTCTGGCTGAAATGACAATAATGAAATCTGAAATGACAGATAATGTGTGTATAACTGCACAATTAATGTGTGTTCTCTTCACATCTAAGAATAATTCTTAGAAGGTCTTGTGAATGGGAGTTTCAATGTTTAGAGGTGTAATTTGTTCAGTAGTACAACTAATAGCCATATATATATGTATACAGTCAAAGATATTGAGAGAGGACAAGGTTCTTTTCCCTGTCTTCTGTAAAATTATTTGGTTTTGGTTGTTCACGACAGTCCTCATTCTTTTCTACACTCCTACTCTATTAGCTGCAAGGTTTAAAAAAATACTACAGCTTTACCTTTGTATGCCCTACTGCCTGAATTACACAATACTGAAATAGCCCACCTATGTGCGCATACTCTCTCATTTATTTTCGTTAACTAAGGAAAGTAAGTAAGGGATACTTACTTATAGAGGTGGAATACTGGCAATAAAGACTACATTCCTCAAAATAGATGTATTCATTTCATAGGAGTAGTCTTTAGAAACAATAACTGGTCAGAAACTGGAAGAGCCAAACTTGTACTTTTTTAAGAACATGTATGGGTATAATTTTCATTTGTTGTGCTGGGTCCTATTTTTTGTGCTGCATTAAATGACTTTAGGCAGTCTCTGCCGCTAGTTCTTAAATAAAGCCTTGTCTGTGCCTAGAGGTAAGACTTTGGAGAACTCTGATGTATATGGCAGAAAGGAATGCTTGAGAGTGAGGCCTTATTTAATCTGATATTTTTTTCTGATCAGGTGTTTAGCCTTTTTTTCCCACATGACAAAGGGTAAGTTACAGATAAATTGTAGCAGCAGCTAAACTTGAGAGGCTGAAGCATTCTCAGTGTAGAAAGAACACTGGAATTTCTTAGAAATACTTTGTGCATTCAAGTGAGCATGTGCAGGAGGTAAATGAGGATCTCTGTCCCTCAAACCAAGTATACTGGCTCCTCAAAATGGATGAAGATTTTCACTCTAGAGTCACAGTGTGCCCGTATTTTTTTCCTTTCTTGTGGTCTGATTCCTGGAGATTGGAATTACTTTTGCTTTCTATTTGTCTGAAGAAGCATGTGCTGAAAAACTCAGAGGCTGAAATTAAATTGTTTTTGGAAGAATTGTTTTCATGAAAAACCTAGTACCAGCTGTGCTATTTAACAGTTTAAACTACAGCAAGTTTAAGCCCGTCCTTATAATGTTGGCAGGCATAATTTTGAAAAGGATTCTGTTTTCGTATCTGTATCTCTAATACTGAAGTTACAAAAGCTACAGAAAATGTGTTTCTCAATTCCCAAGTTGTGTGTCTATTCAAGATTAAGTACCCTGGTTTTTTTTCTTCCCAGAAAAATTTGCTGGATAGATTATTACCCTGATGGCCCTTAAATATCTAGGATGCTCCAAAGTGGAAGGATTCAGATAAGAACCATTAAAAGTGATTTTTATCTCTACTGGCAGTAGTTTTTTACCTTGTAAACAGCTCCATGCAGTCACAGCATCAGTTCCAGAGATTAAACACTCTGACAAGGGCTATGTGTAAAATGGTCAGATTAATTTCTTATCAAACAGAATTGATTCAGTATTAGGAATGGAAACCATCTGATGTATTTTTCAGATCAAAGCTAATTCTCCCTTGACACACATGCACTTGAGTAGCTGTGTCTGTGTGACAGCTAAATTATAGGAGTGCTTTACACACACATTATCTTGTCACAACATAAGAACATCCTACTGTGCTAAAATACCGCTTTCAGAAGAAACATAATTTTCCCATATTGTGGGGGAGGATGCAAAACAGCTTCTTTCTTTTACATATCTTCTATTTTCACCTTCTACAGGCATGAGAAGAGCAAAATTCTAAAAAAAAAATTTGAAAACTCTTCATTTGAATTTCTATATATTTTTATTCTCTTCATCTTCTGTGTAATGAAATGTGTTGATAGCTGTGCCTTGGATTACATAGAAAATGCAGAAGGAAAACAGTGATTTTCTTTTAGAGTTTGGTTGCTTATTTAAAGAGAATGATTTTAAGTTTTTAAATAGAATGATTGTAAGTTTTTTTCCCCTCATGTATTAGGGAAAGTGAATGCTTTTGAATTAAAATTGTATTAATATGTTTGGGGAAATTTAATGATTATTTTGCAACAGCATTGTGGCACAACTTCAACAATCCCTAATAGTTGATACTGTCCAATGTGAGATTTGGCTTAGGTCAATTCAGGCTTTCGGAAGGTACTGTAAATTAAGTTGAACTTCTCTCAGTTTCTTTTAAGATTGTTCAATATATGGGGCCTGGACTTGTAACAGGGCACTGTTACCATCTGAACTGAGGCTGGGGCTGTTTGTCAGGGCTTGTTGGTTTTCAGTCCATTGCAAAGAACAAGGACACATGCATTCAGTCCAAAATTAGGCCCTTGAAAAAAAAGTTGGTTAAAATAATATTTCTTTTCAATAATTACATGGTCCTACATGTAAATATGCTCTTCACTGATTGTGTTGGTTTTGCACAGATTGGTTTTTGGTAGCAAGGGGGACACAGATGTGGCTTCTGTGAGAAGCTGCCAGAAGCTTCCACCATGTCCAGCAGAACCAATCTCCAATGGCTCAGAAGATGGACATGCTACTGGCCAAGGCTGGGCTAAGAAGGGATGATGGTAATATCTCTGCATAAACATATTTAAGAAGAAACCAAAAAAAGGTTGTGGTGAGGCATTGTTAATTCCAGCCAGAGAAGAGGAGGAGGTGAGAACATGTGAGGGAAACACATGGAGACACCAGGGTCAGTGGAGAAGGAGAGGGAGGAGATGCTCCAGGCGCCAGAGCTGAGATTCCTCTGCAGGCTGTGGTGATGACCATGGTGAAGGAGGGTGTCCCTCTGTGGCCCATGGGGATCCACGGGGGTTGCAGAGATCCACCTGCAGGCTGTGGGGATCCAGGAGGGATGCAGAGATCCACCTGCAGGCTGTGGGGAAGGTGCCCATGCCAGAGCAGGTGGAGACCCACAGGAGGCTGTGATCCAGTGGGAGACCAGGTGGAGAGAGAGTCCTGCTTCCAGGCTGGAGCAGCCTGTCCTTGGAGGGCTGCACGCCATGGAAGAGTGACCCACACCACAGCAGTTTTGGGAGGACTGTTTGCCTATGGGAAGGACTCATGTCGCAGCTGTTTTGGAGGACTGCTGCTTGTGAGATTGGAACCTCGCTGGAGAAGTTAATGGAGAACTGTTATGCTGGTTTTGCATTGATTGACATTTGGTGAGGAGAGAAGCCACCCACGGAAGGGATTTTTCTAAGAAAAAACTGTTAACAGCTTCCTTTGTGGCTGACAGGCCCAATCAGTGACTAGTTTTGAATACTGGCACCTTGTTAAACCACTAGAAGGTTGAACATGCCCCTGTGAACGCACATGTTAAAAATCTGAAAAACCTCGGAAGTCTCTCCTTCCTTCTGACCTTGGAAGAGGTAACAGGGCTCAGGTGGGGCTGGCTCCGCTCCGCTGCTAGGCCTGCGGGCCTGGCAGTGCAAGGCCCAGCAGCTGCCGGGCAGGCCCTGCCAATAGGGCTGGGACCCTTCCTGGGAAGCTCGCCAGGTCCCATCCCAGCCAGATCAGGCCCCAGGAGCTGTTAACATCATGCCGCCAAGCCACTTTTCCCAACCCGCATGGCCTGTGTGGCTGCTCTGGGCTGGGCCCAAGCAGCTGCCAGGCACAGGAAGAGGAGGAGGCCTAGCTGTGCGAGAGATCGTGTGGCCAGGACCAGGGGTTCTGCAGCCCTTCAGAGTGGCCCTGCAGCTGGAATTGAATGCAGCTAGAGCCCCTGAGATTCTAGCACAGCCCCAGTGTGGCCTGAATCTACCAGTGACCATCATGACCCTCTGCAGGCCTCGGGAGAGATATTCTTTCCTTGCACAGATGAAACTTGCAAAACATTGAATCCTCTCTGAGTGAGAGAAAAGGGCACAGCGAACACATGTAGAGAGACAATATGAAGACATCAAGGTCATTGAAGGAGGAGTCAAGTCCTAGATGAGAGGAGAATGAGAAGATGCCTTGGTTTTTGGCTGAAATTCTTTTGTAAGGCCATGGTGATGGGCTGTGATATATTAGAATATCCCCTTAAACAGTATGGAAACAGTGTGGGGAGATGAAGAATGTTCAAATTGCAGATATGAGCAAAGGCATTTGTATTAAATTAAGTAAATGTTGAAGTAGCTGTGATCTCATGAGAAGCTTGAACAGAGAAAGAGAGAGATGAGATAAAGACCTGCCCCCAGGGAGAGAAGAAGACCTCTGTTCCCAGAGATAAAAAATTACCTCAGAGAGAAATGAAGAAAACCTTAGCTTCTGAACAGCTCATCTTTAAAATAGTACCCCATGAGTTTTGATATGACCCATAACACAGCTGTGGGTAGGCTGTGTAATATGAGAGGGACTTCAAAAATGCAGATTCCCAGGCAGCTGCTATTTGTGAGAATTAAAGCCACAAGAGAACTATTTTTCTTGTGGAGAAGTTTCCATGGTATGGAAAAAGAGACTTCTCTCTCTAAAAGAACTGATGAAAGACTATTTTAGAGGTGGCAAACTGATCTGGGTTCCAAGTTTTGTCTCTATATGCTGTCAGTGAGAAGGGAAAGAAAAGTTATAGGGGGAGGTGTTTTGAAGGTTTTATTCTGATTCTTATTATTTTTTTCTCTCTTGTAGTTTTGTTAATAAAGCTTTTTTTATACCCTTTAAAATTTGAGCCTGCTTTGCTTTTTCTCCTAATCCTATCTCACAGCAGAATAATAAATAATTCTAGTGGGTACTCAACCCACACAACTGTCTTCTGTGGGAGGGACCCCATGGTCTCACAGGGGAAGGACTCCTCTCCCAGAGCAGTGGAAGAAAATCTCCGTGATGAACTGACCAAAACCCCCATATCCTGTCCCCTGAATTGTTGGTGGGAAGGAGGGAGGGGTTGGGGGAGGAAAAAGATGTTTTTAAGGGCTTAATGTTACTTCTTATTATCCTGCTCTGATTTTGTTAGTAATAAATTCACTTTGTGTCTCTAAGTTGAGCCTGTTTTGCCCTTGAAATGTTTTTTCCTGGTCCTTATCTCAATTCATGAACCCTTTGTTAAATTTTCTCTCCTCTGCCCAGCTGTAGCAGGGGCAGGGGAGTGAGCAGGTTTTGTGTGTGCCTGGTGTTTGGCCAGTGCCAAACTATGACACTGATGACAAAACTTTAAAAAAAAAAAAAAACTTACAAATTTTTGCTCATTTGTAACGTGTATTTTTTTTTAGCGAACATCCTTTTCTTCCTCCAACTTCTGATTTGAAGTCCTTGACATGGAAAAAGACCTTCTGGCTTTCACTGCTCATTGGAAGTCTTTTGTTGTGTGTGACAAGTATGGACTTGAGAGCTGGGTACCTGAGGTGCTGTCCTTGCATGTGTATGTCAGGACCTTGCCCTCTCTGTATTTCTATCGATGCAGTATTCAAGGCAGAGGGAACATAAAGAGCCATTTAACTTCCGAAATTATTTTCTTTTCATCTTATTTGCTTACTTATGCCTGTTTTCTGAAATTCTGAGGAATATTGACCCCAAACACAATGCAGAACACATGGAGTCACTGTCCTGTGTGTCAGCCGGTGCACTCCAGCCCTGACTCAGAGTTATTCCTGGTCCAGCGGGGCATTGAGAGAGGCAGTCCTGATGCCTTAAAGACCTAGAAATAGAATTACACACTTCTGAGACAATATTAGTATAGGAGGTAATATAAAGGCTGGTCTATATTGGAGGCCTCCAAGGGGCATATATGGAAAATGCCCACCCCTGTGTGGGATGAATACAGTTTTGTAAGTTTGGAAAATTAGTATAATAGACAAAAATCCCCAATTAAATACATAAGTGCTGAAGTAATTTCCTCTTTTGGTTCCACCTCTTACTGTAGGCCCCCTTTGGATAGGAACTAAGCTTTGTTTATGAAACGTGTCTCGAAGAGCTGATTTCAACTGTCTTGGTTAGAAAAAGACAGGTATTTGCTAGGGAGGGCAGGACCTCCCTTTGGAATGGAGAATGCAAACCCCCTCCCTCTGAATTATNCTCTTTTTGGAATGGAGAATGCAAACCCCCTCCCTCTGAATTATTAAAACTTGGATATTAAGTCGGCTCTCAGGCAAAGATATGGGGATAGGAATAACAACTCTTTACTAGTATGTACAACAAGGCAAACAAACAACAACAACTACAGTATTAATGATGAACAGAAGCAGGAACCTCGAGGTGCTTTGTTTCACAAAGCCCGGGGCAGTCTGGTCTCAGTGCAGGACTCTGAGAATACCAACCTGGAACGGTGGAAGATCCCGGGCTGGAGGGTGGGATGTACCAGAAGCTCCACGGTG
>VYZR01052948.1:53251-66963 GCA_013400675.1 Oxylabes madagascariensis | reverse complement strand
TATTGGCAGCATAAAAATGTCAGTAAATTCCAAACTGAACATAGGAGCAATTTTAGAATCATCTGCCTTTAAATAGCAAAATAAAATCCATATGTAGATAAGATTGCTCTTGTCAATGTGGAAATTCTTAAGAGGGAGGAAATCTCATAAGCTAAATTAGCAGAAGTGTCTTTCCCAAAAGAAATAAAGAGACCAAGCAGGTCCCTTCCACAGACACCAAACTAGCTTTAACTCAAGATTCAGCAGATTCTGGAAGGGATTGCATGACCTTCATTGCTCACCGTAGCAGACCTGGACTCTGACACACAGTTTCTCTTCCAGCTCTGTGTTTTTTGTACTACTCCTTTAAGTGCCTCCTTATCAGTATAGAGGAAGGGGGAATGAGACTCCGGGAATTTCCCCCCCCTTTTTTAAATCCATTGTCATCTGTAGATGAGTCACTTTCTTCTGTAATCCAAGTAGTTAACTCTGTGTGATTAATCTGGGTGAAGGCACATATTTTCCCAGGCTTGCTTAGTGCAGGTTTGCAGCCTGAATTTATGCACATTAAAGGAAAATAAAATGCTTAGAATTAATATTTGCTGAATATTTCACTGGAAATGGGCGTGACTTCACAGGCTGAATTTACTCCTCTTGTGTTTTCAGGGTAGGATAAAGGTCTTTGTTTATCCCTGCATGCAGCTGACAGGGGTGAACATGTTATTTCTTGCTTCTCCTGGTGAAAGGCAACCAAACCTCCATGTGGATTCTTACGCATGACTAGGAGAAACACACCCTGCAGGTTGTCTGTGTGATCAGTAAATTACAGAAGTTATACCTGCAAACCTATCTTGACTCCCAGTTTTAAAATTTACAAATAATGGTCCAAAACTCCAGCTAATGCGAAATGCAAACCTAGTGCCCATGAAAGTGAGGCAGCTGTTCCCATAGTCAGTTGATTCACCTCCCTTGACCACTGACCCAGGACTGAAAGACTTGCACCACAAAACATGTAGAAAAGAATATTATATTAGCCCATGATAGGAAAAGTATTAAAATGCTGTAAATTGTGAGACTCAGTTATGTGTTTTACAAAAGGAAGCTCTAGGACTTGATAATATAGTTCTTCCTTCTTACTTTCCCATTTACATTTACCCAGGCAATAACTAGTCCACTGAAAACTAGTTTTCCTCAGTCCTTCTGAGACGTAATGGTCCCATTAGGCTCTATGGAAAAAATTCAGGGGATACTGCATGTATGTTACAAGCTAATGAACTTACTAGCACAATAACATTAGCATTTATATAACAGGAGTAGGACATTAAATTTAATAACACTAAAATGTAATAAGGTAAGATGTCATGACTTGTGGTAATGCAAATACTTCCCTATTTGTCTATCTAAGGCCAACATTCAAAGTCCATTGCAAATGTGGCTACTGACTTCAGTGGGTTTTGGGTAAAAAAGGGCAACACACTTCCTAGAGACAATTGTACTGAAAGGTGTGGAGAAAGCATTGTACATGTGGAAGCACCATAGACAGGTTATGGTAGAATAACAGCCTGGTTCCAAGAGCTTCCTGCTTAAAATGAAAATCATTCTGCTAAGAGTGGCTTGGATCAAGAGAAAATTAAAGGACCTCTCTATCCAGTTTTTGCTCCTTTCTATACAAGGCCTAATTAAAAGACTTAGGGATTAATAAACAGGGATCCAGTAGGGAAATTCTAGCCCAGAAATCTAGTGCAGACTACACTGCAATAGCTCACAGCTAGTCTAGTCCCAGACCAGCTCTCTTTCCCTTTATCACCTTAATCATTCAGACCACAAGCCATTAAGTTGTGCTGGAAACACTGCTCTCTACAGTCACATAGGCAAAAGCCACTTTGAATTTAGCATGATAATAAAGTCTGGAAGCAGAGGCAGCCCATCAGTTTTAAAATTTACTCATGCAGATGAATCTCTGTTTTGCAACAGCCAAGTTCAGTTATTCTGCTGTA
This sequence comes from Oxylabes madagascariensis, assembly GCA_013400675.1. Classification (NCBI taxonomy): domain Eukaryota; kingdom Metazoa; phylum Chordata; class Aves; order Passeriformes; family Timaliidae; genus Oxylabes; species Oxylabes madagascariensis. The sequence goes on along the minus strand of VYZR01052948.1, from coordinate 64,987 downwards.
TATTGGAATGGCAAAAGTTATTCCCCTGTCATCTGTTTAGAGGAGTCTGGTAATACTTTAAAAAGGACCTACTGGAGCAGAGCTACTTTTATGCTTCTCACTGCCTAACACAATTCAGATTTCTGGTACTCTGGCAACAGTAAACACTACAGGCTTTTTATTGCATAGGAGATTCATGGAAAGAAAATCTGGGTCAACTCACAGATTTGTGCCTTTTTTAAGACAGTGAGACACATGCTGTGACAACCAGCTGGCTTGAACCCTTTCATATCACAGGTTGCAGAACCTGATCTACCAATTTTATGAAACCCATGATTTCTCTTTGGGTTACAGCATATATTTTTGAAAAATCTGGCAGTGATTAAAACAGACCCCCAGGTGATGAGAGCATCAACAATATCCTTAGGAGTTGTTCCAATGATTCTACAGGTCATCAAAATTTTAAATGAAGGCAGCATGAAGCAATCTAAAGTGCACAGTCCAAACCTGAACATTTCTAAACTCAAAGAAACATTGGCTGGAGAGCACTTTTTAAACTTTTAACAATAAAATCTCTGAGGTGAATAGGGCTATATAAGGCTGTTAAGTCCTGTGACTATGAAAACATTTCAAAAAGAAATGCTCCTGCACCAAATTCAACAATGCATAGCACAAAATCCCTGAACTCATAATATGTGTAAAAGAGCTGGCAGTTTCCAGCTGGCAAAATTGTGTATTTTAAATGAAAATGAGTCAACCAATACAGCCTTGAGGCCACATCTGCTCGACTGTACAAAAAGTCATCACCGAAGAGATTTTATTCCATCCAATCTCCACAAGTTATCAAGACCTAACAAATGAAATGCTATGCAGAAAAGATCTAGGTGAAATGTTTGTCCTTGGTCTCCATATAGAATACCCATGAGTGTCCCTGTCTGCTGAGTTCAAGATGAGAAAAGCCTCAGAAATCTCCAGACTTATGTTCATAGAGGGAAAATATTGCCCTTCAAGATAACACTTGCAAAGTTGAGAAAAAAACTGTTTCAGAGTTCATTTTTATTCATGACAATTTCTGCTGGTACTCATGTAACAGTAAGGAAAAACGTCCTGAAATTCACTATGCTAAATGTCATTCAAAAAACATAGTAGTAGCAGTGGACTGTATATTTCACAACTTAAGAAAATAAGCTACATTTTTATTTACAGGTTCTGCCAAAAGATCAAATGAACAGTTTCAAGATGTGCCCTGAGTTATATCTGCAATCATTTTCTTAAGCTATTTTCATGTTGTGCTGGATTAATCTCACTATGAACTACAGGAATATACATCCTAAGTCATTCCATTGCCTGAAATAAACTAAGTCCAGAAGACAACACATTTTGTATATATGTGCACTTGATTTGAAATCAGTGTGCCTTCAAGAATAGACATATTTTGAATTTCCAAGTTCAAAAACTAAACCAGAAGTAGAGTGAAAATCAACATAACTAAGAAATATGAAGAGTTTAGCTCAAAAGTGATAAATTTAAGGGTTTTTTTCCAGGCAGGCACAACCAGACCCATTACTGTACTATGCCAGGAAATATTGTCACCATCCACCTCAGACCCATGAGATGGAATAGAGTTGGAGGACCATCAAGTCCTCAAAACCCAGTGCTTCAAGTCTTGCCCCAAAGCTCATTCTTGTCTCTAATACCATAAATGTAACACGGCTTTATTTTCTTGTCAGTCTTTCTGGTCCTGAATCCAGCTTTAATTCTTTCCCTCCTAGGCTTCATAGCTACACAACACCCTCTCTGCACCCAGAGCACTGAGTGCTTTAGAAATAAGAGCTCTCAGGACACAGCTCTCCTCCATAAGGCTCCTGTGGTTTCAGTGCTATTGAAAGGGGTTATGTATAGCAGCCATCCACCTGGGAATATCATAGCCGCAGGACTCCCACAAGCACTATGTAGCAGGCAGAAAGGTTTCCAAAGACAGCTGATGGCTTGAAGTGCTCCTGCCTTTCGGCCCAGCATGTTTCCCAGTGCAGAGAGGGACACAGCTGTACCACGAGTCCATTGCAGGTCCTGTCCCATGTGCACAAGCTCATTATGTGTACACCAAACTGGATCGAGGTGCCACAATGGAATTTGGACAATCTGAATTTTACTTGCTAGTGTTGCTACTGACAGCCTTTGTTACCTAGATCAGATTGATCTAAGCAGATTCAGCATCATTTCATCAGCTAGAGAAATACAGGAAAACAGAGGCTGTATTTTCCTGCCTTCTCTGTCTTGCCTGTCTGCACTGTGAAGGTCTCTAAGGCAGTGACTTCCCTTACCTGCATGGCTCTCATGTCATTTAGCTGATGCCAATCTCACCCTGATGGTAACATCAGTCATCCCCAGCCACCCTCAGCTGCCACGGTGGAGGAGAATCACAGATACGACACCTGGCTGTGCTGTAGGCATGACTTGTTTTATTGACGTATCCATCTGCTCTTGGCCCAAGGTGTCCAGGCAACAGGCACTGTGGGCTCCTTCCCTCCAAACCAAGGCATGGCAGCAGGAAGCATTCTCCACAACAGCTTACTCAGCCTTAGGAACCACAGGAGATCCTCAGTGCCTGTGCCACATAATGCCATAGCAACGTGAGCAATAATGCCCCAGGCAGTTATGGGATGAACTTACTTGAGGCCAGTAGGCACCCATATTAACATCTTTAATATGTTTTATTTTCATTACACTTGGTGGTACACAATCATTCTTAGCATATGGTAACACAAGAACTTCAGCACTGGGAAGTATTAGATAATGTGACTGCACTTGTCCCTCAAATTGAAGTAATGCCCTTAACATGACACTTCATTAGCTTCTCAAGAAATAATCTTGATGTCATTACTCAGCATTCATCTAGTCTTTCCTCAGGCAAAACTAGCTGCAAAGTCAAATTATAGTAGGAATATTATATGAGTAAGACTTAAGTAAGGAGTGCAAGATTTAGCCTGTTATCTGTAAATGACAGAGGTGCCTTTTCTGATTTACTTTCTTTAATCACATTTGCAGAAACCAGTCATTTTTTCTGGAGTTTCAGAAGCTATTTCAGTGTGACTGGAGAGGCATACTTACACTCTTGTGAGGTACTCATTGTTTTAGACCTCAGTCTAAAACCTAAATATAACATTAAAGAATTAAAAATCATAGGTACAGATGATACAGAATTACTAGCATCAGGAACGTATCTGAGAATACTCTGTTACTCTAATCAGAATGAGAAGGTAAAGCCAGAAAGGAAATGATACTCCAAGGAAGTAGCCTGTTTTAAATAAAAAGGAGGTTAAAAGTAGCCCAAAGGCCTCAGGATGGCATAATCAACCATGAAAGAGTGAAAGGGATGGTTTTGCCTCATCCTTTGAAGATGGAATAAGAAAGGAATGGATACACGACATTTAACACAGTTTTCTTGAGCCCCTTCCACCATTGATGCTATGCTTGAATCCTTATGACCACACAGCTAGGTTCCTTTAGAAATCATCATCTCTCCCTTCACTTTCGCCAGTTTCAGTTGTCTTTAGTGCCCAACACTCTACCATCTCATTTCTCATAGCCTGATTACATGACTTAATCTTTTCTACATCATGTTTTTACACATTTGCAGTCAATCCAAGGAGAACAGCTGTTATTGACCACGTCTAAAAATCAACCAAAGCATCCTCATGAGGACACTTACCAAAATAAACTTCCAACCAGATGACTTAATGAAGCGATTCACCACGACCTTCCCTGGTACAGAAGGAATTGTGGACTTGCCTTTTCCCCTTGTGCCCAGAGTACACAGCCTACCGACCATATCAAAAAAGTTCAGTGGACTTTTATTACAAAACAAAATCACAAAAAGTTACACTGGAATTATTAAGTCAAAGCTACACTGTGGTAACTTGGGAGTACTTGGAAGAATGGGGTTTACTACAGTTAAGTTTGCCACATACTTTTTTTGTCCTAAAGGAATTAATGTGCCAGAGGGGAAGACGTGGTGGCACTTTTTTAGCAGACATCCCTACATCCATACAGCACGTTGGCTTTCCAGAACTGGTTTGTAATTGGTTGTGTTGAGTCACTTCCTCCTCCCCACTCTGTAAGCATCGCCCGTCACCTGATCTTCACTACTAACCCACGGTTAGCAAGAGTGACACTTGCTCATGACTGTCACGATTGATTAAACAGGATTGGGCCTGTTTAATCCGGAGAAAACAGGACTGAGAGGGGATCTTATNGGGCCCGGGGCTGTTCCGGGCCCGGGGCTGTTCCGGGCCCGGGGCTGTTCCGGGCCCGGGGCTGTTCCGGGCCCGGGGCTGTTCCGGGCCCGGGGCTGTTCCGGGCCCGGGGCTGTTCCGGGCCCGGGGTGTTCCGGGCCCGGGGCTGCGGGCGGAGCCGGAGCGCAGGCAGCGCGAACGCCCCCTGCTCGGCGGGCCGGGGGCACCGCGGGCGCGGGGGGGACTCGGCTTGGGCTCGGGGTGGCAGAGCCCACGGGGCCAGCCCTCATCGCCCCGGGCCGTGAGAGGCTGGGGAGCGGTCCCGGGAAGGGGTCCCGGGGAGCGGTCCCGGGAAGGGGGTACCTGCGGGCAGCAGCCCTGCGGGGCGCGGGCANTTCCTCCTCCCCACTCTGTAAGCATCGCCCGTCACCTGATCTTCACTACTAACCCACGGTTAGCAAGAGTGACACTTGCTCATGACTGTCACGATTGATTAAACAGGATTGGGCCTGTTTAATCCGGAGAAAACAGGACTGAGAGGGGATCTTATTTAATGCATATAAATATCTCCAAGGCAGGTGCCAAGAGGATGGTGCCAGGCTCTTTCTGCTGGTGCCCAGCGACAGGACGGGGAGCAATGGCCATAAGCTAAAACACAAGTAGTCCCACCTCAACTTGAGGAAGAACTTTACGCTGAGGGTGGCAGAGCGCTGGGACAGGCCGCCCAGGGAGGTCGTGGACTCTCCTGCGGAGACATTCCAAGCCCCACCTAGACGCGTTCCTGTGTCACCTGCTCCGGGTGACTCTGCCTTGGCAGGGGGTTGGACTGGATGCTCTCCAGACCCCTTCCCGGCCCAAACGCCCATCCCAGGAGCGCGGTGCCGGGAGCGGCCGCGGCCGGGGGCGGGCCGGGCGCTCGGGGCGTGCCCGGAAGCGGAGGCGGAAGCGGCGCGGGGCGCTCGGTGCGGAAGCGGCGGCGGANGGGGTACCTGCGGGCAGCAGCCCTGCGGGACGCGGGCAGCGCGGCCTAATGCCCGCCCTGGCAGCGCTGTTGCCTGTCGTGGTCGGGGCGCCTGGTTTGGCCCGTGTTGCCGGGGCTGCTGGGGGCTGTAGGAAGCCCTTGCCCGCTCTGCTGTTCCGCCTGTGTTAACCCTCGGCTGGGGGCTGTAACCCGCTCTGCGGCTGGCCGGCAAAACAGACCCCGAAGTGATAGGAGTGCGTTCCAAATAGTCCTTTTTTCTGCTCGGCTGTTTGAACCGTGGTCATTTCTGTATGCAGTGTTTGCGCTGGCAGTGTGATGTTTGCACCGCCAAAGCCAGAGGAGATGTTACAGGGCCTGTAATAAGCAGAACAACGACACCCCTTTAAGCTGACATTCTTTCCTTGGGTGATGTTCATCGAACTATAAACCCATGGCCTAATAAAACATAGTTTGCACTTCAGGGATAGTTAGAGCTGGTCATCTATGGCCTAATTCATACAGCTTTCTAATAATGATTTTCTGTTTGATAGCAGTGATGTTCTTCACAGTAACAGGCTGATGTAATGAAGTATTAGAGCTGAGAATCTAATAGCCAGGTAATAGTCTTTGGGTGTTTACAAAAAGAGAGTATAGCAAAACCAGGCAATACGTGATGCAGACTTTTGCCTACTTAGAGGAGCAGGTCTGCAATGTGCCATGTTTCCTTACAGTTCTGTTTTAGCAGGTGATCTTTGCCATTTATTCTTTGGAATAAATGTCACGTGTAACACTGTATTTGTTGTACTGGATCCAGGAATTATTGGGCTGCCCCGTGGTAATTAAAGTCACTGATGGGACTTAAGAACTTTAATATGAACATAACTTTTTGGGGAGTTAATTTTTGCTCTGTTGCTAGATTTGGATGGTGCACAGAGGTGTGTAAGGGAGTCAGCATAAAATGGGCAGCAAGGAGGCAGCTGTCCATTCATACCTGGGAAGCTGCTTGTCTGCTCCTGGCCTCTCCAAAAAGGAAAGACTTTGGTTCTGTTCCAAAGAAACAGATGCTTACAGTGCTCCAACACTTGCCACAACAGAGCCATGGACAGAACCATGTTTAATTGGTTCATTGTTTTTAAATACCTTTGATTTCAGGTAGATCTGTTGAGATGATCTTTGCATCCAAGACAGCAAAACAAAGTAATAGAAGGCAATATTTTGCTGTTTCTTTCATGGCTATTGTTTACTAGCTTGTTCAGCCTGAAACACAGGAGAGAGTAGATAGTGACAAGAGTATCTATACTGGAATATCTACAAAAACCACATGGGAAAAAATAGGTGAGGGACTATAGAATATTTACTTGGTGTTGGTCAACTCCAGCTGACTGCTTATTTTTAAATTACATGAACCAGTGGTCAAATTACAGTTTTAATTGTCTGGAAGTGGTACAGGCATTCCAAGAAGGAAAGTAGTAAAAAGTAATAAGCACTTAAGAGCAACGGAATCGTGGTAATACAATAAATCCACAGGGCAGTGTGTGCAATACGTTGGCTTAGATCACAGATTTATTTGAAACTAGCTGAACAAATAAAGTAAAATTCCATTCATAGCTTCTCATAGAACTCATTGATGCTCCAGATTTGGGTATGTTCTCTGTCTGTTTTGGGTTTTTTTTTTTCTCCTCTCCCACTGGAGTGATAATTAGAATTTCTCACTAGGACATCAAGAATCTAAATCCTCTTAGAGAAGCCAAACAACTGGTCTTTGAAGGTGTCTCCGAGCATAATGTTTGAAGAGTGATAGTGCTAGTTTCAGTGATTGTAATCAAGCACTTCCTGTATTGACTTTGCTGTTTACAGGTTTACTGATGTCATCAGTCATAGAATCATAGAATCGTTTAGGTTGGAAAAGATTGAGTCCAACCGTTAACCCAGCACTGTCAAGTGCACCCCTAAACCACACCCTAAACAGCACATCTGTATCATAGTTCAACATGTCTAGGTCTGTGATAAAAAAACTCCAAGCCTTATAATGGTCTTCCAAATCTTTCCATAATAAATGCAAGCAATTGGTAAGAGACTGCTTAGACAAAATAGTAGTAGTACACAGAAACTTGTTCTTGTCACTTGCACTTTTTTTGTGTGCTAGTAAATTTCAGCAGTTTGTAAATCCTGCTGTTCATAAAAGGACTATTACAAACTGCTGTTCATTTCAGCAGTTTGTAAATCCTGCTGTGTCTTGTACAAAACACCACCTAAGACAATCCTCCAACTTTCAGGGGGTAAATGTTGAAGAGCACAAAAACTGGCCATCGAAGAACAGTAACGGCTTAAATGGTCTCTGATCATGGAAAATGCTCTTGTACAGCAATTAATTATTTGTTTGTGTTACAGAAAGCAATAGACCTTGCTAGCAAGGCAGCACAAGAAGATGTAGCAGGAAACTATGAGGAAGCCTTCCGCTTGTACCAACATGCTGTGCAATATTTTCTCCATGTTGTTAAATGTAAGTGTGACGTGTTGGATGATTAAGTGGAGTTTAGTCGTCAGATTGCATAAGAGTAATCTCTTATGTTGACATCAGTATTTAAATTTTTGCTCTCATCAACAGTTGATACTTGCTAATTGTAGTTTGACTGAGGTCATATATTTTGCAGCTTTTACCTTTACTGTGTTGTGTGCTTGCTCCGTTCTTGTAAGAAATCAGATTATTTTTTACTTGTGTTTTGTTTTAGGTTTTTTTAGAGACAGGAGGCAGGTGTTTGCTGTCTCTCCTCTGGACTTTTGTAGCAGTGTTTCAAGCTGGCCACTGCACGAGGAAATATGACAATAAGTACAGGGATCCCTGTATTTCTGTTGTGCTGAAAACCGTGTTACACATGAAGTCTTTGCTGCATCTGCAGAGTGTTTTTTGCTCCTTTAATTCATGCTGCTTGCCCTTCTAAAGCCTCTCTGCTGACATTTTTTGCTCCTTAATGTCATAGTCTTGTTGGCTGAGAAAATGTATGAGATGGACTTGTATGTAATAATTTATCTTCAGTTTCCATATTCTCATTATTTTATGCCTTTTCACACTTGTGTACCTTTTGTGCCACATTCAGTGTTTGTATGCAAGGAATGGGCTTTCTTAACGTGGGTACAGCCCTAATGTAAGTGGGCTATGGTTGTTTGCCTGACAAAAGTACACTTAACAGATCTTGATAACTTGAAAAAAATACTTTTCTTTATAGTCCTTTATTATTAGGATAATCTGTGTTTATCACTTCCTGTTGATTTAAATCCTACAGACTTTTTCAGAATATCGCTTTCTGTGTTTTTAACAATACTGATGTACTTTTGGAAGCTTAGCTCATAAACCTGACATGGTAAATTTTGATTGTTGGTTTGAAATGCTGTTACAGTGATTATGAGAACAGCGTGGCTGTTGAAACACACCTAGTTCTTTCAGATATTTTATGTAATGTTTCTTTATCTTTTAAAATTAGCAGGCTATGGAAGAATCAAGTATGGTTCTAAATAAAAATTCCCTAGCACAAGCAGCTTCTTGATTAGCTATTTTAGAAAAGCAGTTATTAAGCCAATGTCTAGCAGCTTGAGAGGCTGACAGAAAAGCTTCCAGTGCTGTTGTCCTTAATCCTTTAGAGTCAAATTTTAAGCCAAAGCAATGTTCAGGTGAATATTTCATTTCTGTTACATGATGACATTCTTCTGGTCAGTTCTTTCCAAGGTATAGTGGAAAAACAAGTAGTTGAGATGTTTGGTTGTGTGGTGAGCCCTGAGAGAGGTATATTGATAAGAGATAAAGAAGACAGATTTTCAGTCTTGTTTTTTTGATTGATGCACATGTGTTTTGCTGTTAACAAAGATTTGTTTCTCTTCAAACTCTTAGATGAAGCACAGGGTGAAAAAGCAAAACAAAGCATTAGAGCAAAATGTACAGAATACTTGGACCGAGCAGAAAAGCTGAAAGAATATCTGAAAAGGAGAGAAAAATCTGCACCAAAACCAGTTAAAGAGTCTGGTCCTGCTGAAGGAAAAGGGTATGTTTTTGGAGACAGTAAAGCAAAATACTTCCTGAATTCAGCTTATTCTAACCTTCAACTAGCCAAAGATCATTTTAACTTATGTTTCTAAAATGGTTCAGATGACTACTAATGCTGAAATACAGTGGGCTAATAAAAATAACTTGAATTACCATCACAAGCATTTCTGTGCTTGTTTACTGAAATGTGAACCTTTGCATAGGAGATGCACTGAAGAGTGAAAGCTGCTTCAGACTAATAGCTGAACCCAATGATTATTGGATTTAATGGCAAGAAGCCTGATGACCTTTAAAGGTTTTCTGCATTTAAATACTTAGTAACTAGAAAATAATTTCACACTGGTGATTACTGGGGTTACTGAGTTTGATCTGTCTCACTCTTGATAAGAGATGAAAAGCCCTATGTAGGGTGAAGTTCTGTAAGGTGGACTGAATCCCTCTAATGTGTTGCTGTTGCCTGGTCTCTCCACTGCTTCCCTGCTCTTAGATTTGTTTCTCACTTTGCATATCAGAGAGTTGAACAAGCAGAGCCACCCAAACAAGCCCAGCGTCCTTTGCATTTGCTACGGCCTTTATAGGGATGGGAGAGAGGAAGGATTCAGGATTATACCTTCTGGTGGGACTTCCTTTTCTAGGAGCCCTGAACAGCTAAAGTTGCTCAGTTTTCTCTTAAAACTTCACCTGATTTTCAGTCTTTTTCAATGTCTGCTCATCTCATTCACCTTATTTTTTGAGCTATACCATCTTCTGCTTATTTATAATAGAAGGAAATGGTAATACTACGAAGGCTACATGTATTTGCATGACCTCCACTCCAATTGTTCACTCTTCAGTCTCTTCCTTCTTTAACTTCCAGTTTCCTTTGCTCTGATAAGACAAGAGTTTTGTAGTACTAGATGGAATTGGCCAAGTCCTGTTGCATGTCCAGATAGAGAAGTGCCAATGCCTACAAACAAACCTCTTTCAGTACCTCTGTGTTGCTGGATATAAGGGCTGTCTTTCCTAAAAGCTGGCTCGAAGCACACAGAAGTGTGTTAAGAGGGCTCAGACCCATAAGAGGAAGGTGAAATGGCAAAGGAGGGTGAATTGGAAAGAAATTATAGAAAAGTGTACTTCTGCTTTTCTACAGTCATGTAAACCTGTAGAGGTCTGAAAGCATCTCAGTGTTTCTTTCATTCCTCAGCCTGATGGGTTTTCTGCTTTTTGCATTCTGATTTTCATCCTAAGACAACTATCTGTCTTACTGTATTTCAACATTTTGTTTCCAAATCAGGAATGACAGTGATGGGGAAGGTGAATCAGAGGACCCTGAAAAAAAGAAGCTACAGAATCAACTTCAAGGTAAATTGAAGCATCCTTTTCTTTAAATAGGGATCACTTCAGTCAAGCAAGTTCCCATATTTTTGCCATCTAAATTTTGTGGATTAACGTAATGTCTATAAGTGGCTCAGCTAGTATGTAATCTTCACATGCAAAAGCGTAGTCTTTATGGAAGTAAAAGGACTTGTGTGCCATGAACTTATACATGACTACATTGAAATGTATCTCCTGCATCCTGTGCTTCAGATTAAAATTGTGTCACCTATCAAGCTAGCATTTTCCAACAGAAGTTGCAAAACCCCAGGTAGCTATTGGCTAAACTGATCTATTTTTTACTCTGAAGTGCGCTAGCATGTTCCTAGAGGCTAAGCAAATGATGATACAAATACTTAGTGTAAGCAGGACTGTTTTCACAAAAAGACTGGTATTCATGTTTAGGAGTAAGAAACATGGATTCTTGGCCTTTTATAACAACTGGCAGCGTTTTCTTATAGGCAATGATGGTGCTGTCCCAATTCAGTAGCATAGTTGGGGTTTTTGAACTCAAATACAGAACACAGTCAGTGAAGCAACATATAGCAGTTACCAGCAGTTTGGTGTGCAGTAAAAAGGAGGCTTTTTAATATTTATTTCCCTTTAATAATGAAGAAATATTCAGAACTTCTGTACCAGAAGATGCTTATTGATCTGAAGAAACCTCATTGTTCTCCTGTTTTTGACTGTAACAAAGATCAAATGCATTTACTAGATCTTGTGCCTGTGTAATTTCAGGTGCTGTTGTATCACCGTTGGAAACTGTGCTGTGCTTTTTCTACTTTTTTGCACATTATTTAATCCTATGCACAGTTATAAGGGACAATTTCCTGTTTTTTCTTAAAGTGACAGAAAATTGTTGAGCATTGAACTCCTATCCTGTCTCTCACTATACAGACTTTGTTTCTTCCCACATGAATCTGACCTCAGGTAGTAGAAGTAGTGGCTAGGATTACAAGATCTAATATTATAGATCTAAAAATCTATTACTACCTGAGTTCCAAGTTTTCGCATCTAGAAGTAGTTGAGACAAAATTTTTAGCATGTCAGACTAACCAATCTGAAGAGAAGTCTGAATTACAGCTGAGGTGGCTGAACTCATTGAGTGAGGAAGAGACTGTGCAAAACTCTGAATGTGCCTTGACTAAGAAAATACTTCTGTAGCTAAG
>VYZR01052948.1:34176-49031 GCA_013400675.1 Oxylabes madagascariensis | reverse complement strand
AGAAAGGTGGAGTGATGTTCCTTGTTTTTGTTGTTTTTTTTTTCCTAGGCTTGTAATGCCAGGACAAGGGGCAGTTGTTCAAACTGAAGTGGGATGAGTTTAGATTCAGCATAAGGAAGAAATTTTTTATGATATGGATGGTGAGACACTGGCATGGGTTGCCCAGAGAAGTTGTGGGTGTCCCATCATTGGAAGTGTTCAAGGCCAGTTTGGATGGGGCTTTGAGTAAGCTGGTCTAGGAAAAGGTGTTCCTGCTTGTGGCAGGGGGGTTGGAACTAAATGATCTTCAAGGTCCCTCTCAACCCAAACCATTTTCTCACTCAGCAACATGAAAGAGAAATTCCCTAGCTCTTGCCCACAAGACTTAAAGGAACTTGTACAACAATGGCTGTTATAAAATTCATTTTTCATGGATTTGGGCCACTTCATCATTTATGTCAGGTTAATTGTGTTAAGCAGAATTTGGAGTTGCTCTTACTTTGTTGGTGGGAGGTAATCTCCACTCTGAGAAGAGATGCTGCTTCAAAGGAGGAACTGCAGTTACCAATGTTTTCTTGAGAATGACTTCAAGTTTATTTCCATCTGTGGTGTTTTCTTAATTTAGTTGGAGACTGTAGAAAGTTGTTGCATAAACGTGTTATCAGGTCCTTCTTTCTTTGAGTGTGAAATCTGTTTAAATACGCTCCAATACTTAAAAGACTTCTTCCTCTCAGGTTTTTTCTTCTAAGACTCAAACTCTGCTGGAAAAACCTCAGTCTGAGGAGGAGGTTTTTGTAATGTAAAGGAAGTAGTTGTTATATTCTGGATGTTAGCTTATACTAACTGAAGTATTATTTATGAGAACAGGTTGCTGCATATTTGCCTCAGATTTTTTTTTAAAGTTTTGTTATACTGAAACTGCTTCTTTCTAATATTGCTAGGAGCAAACTCATTTGAATGCGCTCTTTCCGCTGTGCACCTGCATGAGATAGCATCTTGGGAACGCTTCGTTTTTGTCTTTTTTAAACCAGGTTTGAGAAGCGTATTTATATTCCTTTACCTGAAGACCATGCCAGGGCTGCAATGTTCAAACTTCACCTTGGGTCAACTCCAAATGACCTGAAAGAATCAGATTATCGAGAGCTTGGGAAGAAAACTGAAGGCTATTCTGGTGCAGATATAAGCATCATTGTCCGTGATGCACTGATGCAGCCTGTTAGAAAAGTGCAATCAGCGACTCACTTCAAAAAAGTAAGTTGTTATTCAAGTTATTTCATCTTTGAGAATGGTCTTAATTTGAAAATTCCTCGCAGATAAACTGAATTTGGTTTTGGGTTTAATACTGCATGTTCATGAACGTCCTTTTTATTGACTGAGGAGAACTGTTCTTCCTTTCCCAGTAACCCCCTCTAGTCCTGCCATAAGTCTGGTGGAGCTACTTTCTGAATATTCATGCTCTCACTCTCAGTGTCTCTAGAGAGTGTTAAAAGCATTCAGTTTGCAGTTTAACTTAAATGACAATGTTACAGAAGTGTTCTTTTTCCTATTTCAAGTTAAATGGTCCTTAACATTCTGGGAAAAAAATAAATGCATCCCTCATCCACTTGAGAACAGATGGATTATACTTATGCCAAGTAAACAGAATGTGCTTATTTTTCAAACTGAAAAGTTAAGGTTCTTGTAGAGTTCTGGTAGAAACATTGAATCAGTTACAGTAGTAAAGATGAAACACAACTGAGCAAAGTCTCTGTTTCATTTACACTGCTGTAATGTAACAATCAGTTTCCTTTTATATAGGTGCACACCAAAGAGCCTATTCAAACTACATCGTTTGTCTTATCTTTCAGTTACCTCTACATGCTATGTATTGACTTAAGAAATATTTCTTCCTGATATTTGGATCTCAGAAACTTTATCTGAACGAGAACCAATTGGCGTCCTTTACCACCACTGTGAATCCCTTGGAGAATTTTCACAGATGCGCCTTGTTCAGACAAATTAATTGTTCCCTGTAAACTATTAAACTCTTAAATGGAAAAAAAAGTGTGATAATATCAATGGCTATAAACAGAGGTTAAACTACATACAGCGTGTATCAGTGGAATAAAGTTTTATTTTGCTGTGTAGCATATTTTAAAGTAGACCCAGACTAAAGGTAGTTTTTGTTAATATTTCTAGTGCAAAGTGTAATTTTTACAGAAATTCATGTATCTTGGGTGAAGATGGGTCAAGATACTCTGCAGAGGTGCTAATTGCTGTAAAAGGAAGCTTTAATTTGTTGCTTCATAAAAGAGCAGGTGTGGTAGGAAAAACTTTAGATCCTAAGGTGTTGAGTACCATGTATGTTGTGTTGGCAGCAATTCTTTGTCATCTCAGTTACAATTGCAGTTTTTTTTCCAGTAACTCAGCCTGACATAAAACAGTTCAGGGCCCTGAACCAAACAGCTACACTCACTTTGAAGATAGGCTCCTTTTTTTCAGTGTGTTTTTTTCCAATGAACTCATTCAGCTTAAGATTCAAAGAGAAAGACACACTTAAATCCAGTATGGTCCAGAATATGAGAGGACAGAAGTTCAACTTCTGGGGACAACTCACAGTAACAATGTGGTGTAAGCTGTATTTGTTGATAAATAAACAGTGACTTTGATATATCAAGGATTTTCTAGATGCTTCCTTCCCTTAAGCAGTGATGTCTGAAGTATTTCTCTGTTGTTAACTTTACATGACAGTGGCATTTCTGGCTAAAGGGCTGTTGGCTTTTAGCGTTTTGTTCAAATTTGGAACAAACTGAGGCATGTTTCAGCTTGCCATGGAGCAGTGGAATAACCTCAGTTGTCACAGTTTGCGGAACAACTTCAAAAGCACTTCTTGCATCTTAACTATTTTTGCTCAAGAAAAAAAAGAAAAGGAAGGGAAAAACCCACAACTGCAATGCTTTGAACACTGACATGAGCCACATTGATTTCACCTATATTGTTAATGCTTTAATTGGATGTGATTTTGTGTTTTTATAAGCAGAACCTTAGTGTTGTTATTTGTGGTATAACAGATGACTTGCCTCAGTTCAGCAGAGCTTTCCTCAGTTGTCAGTAATTAACTGTAAACCTTTCCTTGCCATACGTGATGATGAAGGTTTGTCAGAGTGCATTTGGAATATTACAATCTGATCTTCAGCACCTTGCTCTAAATACAGCTTGAAATAGCAAATCCAGTTCTGCCCACAGCCAGTAAGTGTGTTTTCCTTCAGCCTCTGAGTATGCTCCGGGTTCCCGTGGGTGTGTGGTGCTGCAGGTAACAGTGTACCGCAGAAAGGGAACTGACGCCCGGTGTCTGTCCGTCTGTCTGGGGGGAAAAAAAGGCTGTTTTGTTCTCCCGCTTGGTGGCGCTGTTTTCCACGGAGCGCTGCTCAGGTGGTGCCGGGAAAGATGCAGGGAACTTGGGAACGCGGGATGTCAGAGCCAAAAGCACTGGGAAGCTTCTGGAGAGCTGTTAACTTGTGATAAATGAACTCCTAAAGTGACCAGGGACCAGGAAGGGTGGTCTTCACCAAGCAGATTTCCTGGCATGTCAGTTTTCCACAGAAATCCTCAGCCTTAGAGGATTCTGGGATTTGACCTGATGTGAATTTAAGTATCTGGCTACAGCTGCATGTTTTCAAGGTGAATAATACCAGTTCAGTTGTACAATTTCTCTTTCACAGGACATGTGTTCCCAATGGGTAGGGCATCTGCGTAAAATCAAGGAAGAGTTTTTGCTTGGGATGCTGTTCAGCTTCTGGTTTCTGTCTTCAAAAAATAACTCCTATAAACTGAGTGTTTTCTTATTTTTAGGTTAAAGGACCATCAGTGTCTAATCCAAATATGATGGTAGATGTATTCACCCCTTGCTCTCCAGGTGATTCTGGAGCCGAAGAAATGACATGGATGGAGGTCCCAAGTGATAAATTACTGGAGCCTAAAGTTTCCATGGTAGGTATTCTTTGTAGCATTTCTTTCTTGTTTTGCAGAACTCTGAAAAGGCTTTAAGGTAAAGAATCTTTTTCAGGACTATTGGATGTGATGTTTGTTTTCAGAAATGCTAGGTATACCAGATAACATTGGAATTCTCAACATAAATCACTACAGTATGGCATGCTTATGAAAAAGACAGCTGTCTATCCCTGATAAGCACTTCTTATTCTTGTCTGCTGGCATGCAGCTGCCATACTTTAATCCATAGACAGTATCTGGCCCTTGCACTGTTCTTTCACTTGGCTTTTATTCATTCAAAACCTTTAGCATTCCTGCACCATGATACACTTTCTTCTCATCATTGTGGCATTAATATTGGGAAATGGAAAATTGCATTCACTGTAAATTGGGAAGTGATATGCTATAGGTAAATATGGCCCCTGAAATAGATACAAGTATAAAAACCAAAATGTAGGAAGATTTTTGGATGTAATGGTAGTTTAGGTTAAAATTCATCATAGGTGATACAGCTCTTTCTTCTGTTTTCTTTCTGCATATGAAAATACTTGCTTTGGCCTAGGGAATAAAATATATAAGACAGTTTTCAATTTTAGTTCACTGTTTAAGAAAAAAATAATTGCTGGTCACTCATTCTGCATTTTTTCCCAAGAGCAGCAGAAGAAAATTTTGAATTTAAGTACAAAGTTTGTGGGAAGCACTTAATAACAAATCTGTATTGCTGTAGTTTCTTGTGTACAAACAGTCCTGTAAGGAATGAAAGAAATCAATGCATTTCATGAGGATCACAGACACTGCTTTGTAAATAGAACCATCATTGTATTTCAGAAAATAATTTCCTGTGTGTATTTGCATACAAATACAGGAAGCAGAAAAGGATTTATGCAGGTGCAGGCCTGCCCTAAAACTTCTCCTTGCATGGTCTAATTGGATTTTTAATCAGTCTTTCCTGGAATTAAAGACAGCGGTTCCTTGTGTGCTCCTAATGGTATCTGGGCTCTGATGCACTACAGGCAGATGTTTCAGTGTCCAAAATCACTTCTTGTCCTTAAAAGATATGGCTTTCATTCTTTTTGAGCAATCATTATACTAATTTTTGGATTTTATCCATAATTTTATAGTAATATGAGGTGTTGGGCATCTACTTTTTTCAGTTGCCCTTGGCTGGGAATTGATTGGTTTTCTTTACCCCTTTTTATTCATAGTGTATTTTAACTGCTGCTTTCAACTTCATAGACCTATGAATTTTTTTCTAAACTCCATTTCCTAGCATCTAAATATTTATCTAGGAAATTGACTGAATTGAAGAGACAAACTACCAGTCAAGAGCAGTAAAACTTTGCTAGAGATGAATCACAAACTGCTGTGCTACATTGCTGGACTGTGAAGAGTACATGGGAACATCTGATTCCACTTATTTTTATTATTTTCCACTTAATCTGCTGTAGTTAATCACAGATTGAAAACAGTAACTGACAAAAAAAAAAAGGAAGTTCAGTTCTTTTAAAAAAAGAGATGAATAAAACTTGAATGGATGAGTGGCTTAAACCTAAACCTGAGGTTGTGGATTTGTTACTGGAAAACTCACTGACCGTTGTCTGTATTCAAAGGGTTGAAAGGCTGCCTCTGTGCAGAAGTGTTCAGGCTTACTTAAAGTTTTGTGTTAATAGGAACTTTTTAATTTTTTTAAAACGCATATTTGTCCTGGCAGCAAAATTGCTAGCAGTGGTACTATACTTGTTTCTGAAAGCATGTTTGTTTTTTTCCTGACAGAGTGATATGCTCAGGTCGCTTGCTAGCACAAAACCAACAGTTAATGAACAGGACCTGGAGAAGCTGAAGAAGTTTACAGAAGACTTTGGTCAGGAAGGCTAAACCAAAGATATATGTGAAGTGTTAGAACTTTTTTTTTTTCTTTTTAAAGTATTCTCATGTCGTTATTGATGGCACTTCAAATAAATGCCAATAAAATCACCCCTTTCTTACTTTGCAGAAGGAATAGAAGATACCTTTGCAAAGACACTTAAACTTTTTTATTATATTGTTTTCCTCAGATGTCTATTAAATGTCTTCTATTGAAAAATAATACAAAAATGCAATTTTAGCTTGAGACAGCAAAGTGATGTGGTAATGTCTAATAAATACTAGAAAGCTTTAAATTACTAGTTCCATTTTAGGTAGTATATTAGACCTGGATACCAGTGAGTTTTAAACTCCCAGTAACGTCAGAAACGTTTTTAAAGGGTGGGAGAGAACATATTTGTCAGATGTTTTCAGTATCAGTCAATCAGCATACATATTAATTCCTCTCATTCCATTTAGGAAAATGCAACAAAATTTTCTAATCAAGCATACTGCAAGTGTTTGCTTTTAAAGTGGGAAAGAAGACACTGTGAGGATAAGACTACATTGGCCAGTACTTTGATTGAATATTGATGGACCTGTTACTTGGCTTTTTTCTGCTATGCTGTGTTAAAATTTTGCCTTAAACAGCAAGCTTTTGTTTTTAACTCTTCTGATACACACTGTCACTATGCAATTTAACACAAGTTTGTTAAATGCAAGTAACTCAGAAGGTGTTTTGCTGGCTATTCTTGGGGGTTGTTTGGATTTGTTTTATTTGTTGTTTCGGTTTTTAAAATCTGGATTCTCTTCCTCGTGAAGTTTTGACTAAAGTTAGAAAAAAGCATTAGTAATGTCCTTTAAGATTCCACATGTTGAGGCTGGCAAGGTATACGTAGTCTTTGGAGAATGTCTGCAAGGTGTTTTGGGAAATAGCATACTTTCACGTGCAAGGAGATTAGAACAGATGTTTTAGCCGCAGCCTTTCCAGTGATAAATTAACCCGGAATCCCACTGGTAACTGTAGCATATAGGTTACATCAATTTAGTGCTTAAAATGGGAGAGAAGACTGGCAGTTTAGTATAGAGGTAGCACTTCCATTGCTCTTTTCTGCAGAACTGCAAATGGAGATGTGCCTGAATGTAACTTACAACACTACAGCATCAGCATTGAGTTTGTGCCTTGTAAGTTTGCACTGGCTGTAGATATGAAACACCATTAGGATATCTAGAATACTCTTATCTTCCATTATCATTGTACAACTCTATCCTGCAAATGTTTTGTTTAACTTGCATTAAAAGAAATTTGCACATTTTAGGTGTGTATGTTCTATGTACATATGCACAAATATGATCATCTTTTGATGGGGTTTAGTTTCTTTTATGTATACATATTTTGTGTACTTTATAAATCATAGGATGGGTGACATTTTCTGTACTTAAATGAAGTAAAATGTTGTAGTACAACATCAGCTATGTTATTTGAGTATTTCTTCAATGTTATGTTCAAGTTTTTACTGCTTTATCTTCTTAGACTTTTGTTTCTGTGTTTAATAGCCAAACAAAATACTTAAATATTCTTTGATCTGCAAGGTGCTGAGCTTTTTTTTACTAACATGAAGAAGCATTTTTTCCAAAATCCTTCAGTTACACAGCTTTACCTTTGTCTTATATCAGAATGTGTAAATGTGAATCAGTGGGCTGCAAATCTTTTCTATCAGCTTTTGGGGGCATAGCAGGAGAGGGAGTGGGTGAAGGCGGAATTCCAGCGTAGGTACAGGCAACTATGGTTAGTAAACTTAATCCTCATTGCAACAAGATGTCGTTTGTAGTTTTCACTTGTGAACACTTTAGATGTGAGCCACATACTAGCGTGGCTGTCATTCAGAGCTTTGAAGCCACTGTCTGAAGTGTTTGCCTCTTGATCTTTTGAAAAATGATAGTCCTTACTGCAATCCTGCAATCTTAAAATTCTCAGGAACGTTTTGTTTTTTGGTTTATTTTTTCCTTTTTGTGGTAAGCTGATTTGTCCTATGGGCTTCCTATGCTTAACTGTGCGATCTTGTATCTTTAATGCAAAAGAAAAATATACTGTATGTTTTAAATTTACATCTTACTGCTTTCTCAGATGACATCTGTAAGAGAACTTTTACTATTTGATGTTGAAAGTTGTTTTTAGAAATATATTCCAAATAAACTTTGCTGCTTAGAATTGCAGCGACAAGGGCAACTTTTTGGTTTGCTGTCTTTGTAAAATTATGTTAAATTTATATATATATATATCACCGAGTGTCTTAGCCAAGTTATCTGTAGCAGATGATAGCCAAACAAGGGAGCATGCAAAATCCCTTCTTAGTTACCGGTGTTAATTGAAAATACTCTAAATCAAAGAATTCATAAAAGGCTGTATTTGCTTTGGATAATCAAAACTTCTGTAAATACTGGACAAATTAGTTGTATATTTTTAACGAAATTGGATCTTTGGCTGGTTAGCTTACAAATTTTTTTCATACCTTCTGGTGTTACCGCTTACTCTGACTACAATAGGAAAAACTCATTTTCCTTCCTGTGTGTAAAATAATTTTTCAATTAAATCACTTCTCTATGTGCTTGTTGACTTCACAGATGGTTTCTTCACACTGACATTAAGTTTTGGATTTCTTGCCATTTGTGGTCTATTTCTTGATGCACATACAGGGTTAGAATAGCTCAGTAAATCAACTTCTTATATTTTTTCCTGCCTTCCCTGACTGACATCAAGTTCCAGAGTATTTTGATTTACGTGTTGCCTTTTTGTCCTTGTCTCGAATAACAAAAGCATACAAATCTTTTCAGTTTTCTATAAATCTCTTAAGTTTTTCATTTCGTTTGGTTTTTCAAGTCTGCTGGTCTTGGAATATACTCATATGCTTTCGTTTTAACTAGCGGAGCAGAACAAATGTAGCTGAGGGAGATACTCTGGAATCTGTTTTTCTCATGTTCTTGCCTGTCAGAATTTGCTCTTTTTGTCAACTGAAGCAAAGAAGCTGCTGAATACTCTCTGGTCAGGTGTTTTGATCTACTTTTGGTGTTTATTTAGTGTGCTTAATAAGAATATTCCACATTTTTTTGACGTTCTTCTGAGAATTATCTTGACAGGAAGCTATTTAATAGTTCTGAGTTTGTTGAAATATGCAGGAACATCATCATTTTGCTGTTTACTCTTTACTTCCTCCAGAATGACAAGCTTGTTTCAAGATTGGCTGCCATACATGTTTCTGGTCTTAACCAGATTCACCCTAGTAATCATGGCTGACTTAAAGCCATTCCTGTAACTTACGTAAACTATTGCAAGAACTCAGTGGACTGTTTGTTTCATACTGTGCTGCTATTCCAGCAGATAATTAATTCTTATCAAAACATTGTTTCTTTTGTTCTTCAGCAGGCAGCTTTTGTTGTAGCTCTTGTGGTGTAGCTTCAGTGCTTACCCCTTCAATTTTTCTTTAGCTTTTTATTAACATACTAATCTAGGGATTTTATTCCACAAATCCTCTGTCGTCATAATTAGCTGCATAAAAACTCTTTTAATTGGTCGTTCATCCTCTGTCCTGGCATTTGTGTAGTGACAGCCCAGGTATTAGATAAGATTGTCCTGTTTTTATCTTTTGGTCCCTGTGACCTAATTAGAATTCTTCCTCTCCCTCCCTACTTCTACATGCACACACACCCTTCTGATGGGAGCTTTTCTATTAGGTCGCTGGTTTGTGACATTTTCTGTTTACTCGCCTTTGCAGCCTTCCTACCTGAGAGGCTCCAACTTGATGAATAAACACTCAAGGATACTTCTTTCCTTAGTCACATCCCGAGTTTTGGGATGCTGGATTTCCATCCATCCATGCCACCTGTGCATGGTACCTGCCACGTATACAATCTGCTAGTCTTTTGCAGAAATACTTGACATTTTTGGGCTCATTTAGCTTCCAACCATTAGTTATGGAAATGCAATAGAATGTCCTATCTCCATCATAGCAGGAGCTAGGTTCCCTTCTAAATAGGCTTTGGTTGTGTTTTGAGACATCTCCAGGAAATAAGTCACTGACACCTGACACAGGCCTGATGTTGATAATGCAGCCAGAGTTTTCTTTCCTGCTTGGTGACCTATTATCAGGTACTGTAACATGAATTGGCAGGACTTGCTTTTGCTTGCCCTCGCTCCTCCTCTGCTGCCTCAACTCATTTAAATCCAAGCTATTCGAGGCAGGGACTTTGCTTTCAAACATGCTCAGTGTCACATGCATTCTGTCAACTATAAACAGTAATTTCCTCTGACTCACTCTGTTGTTGGCCTGATGACAGTCCACAGGCAATTTGTTACAAAAATCTCCATTGGAGTAGTTGCCTTCTGCTGCTTCTCTGTCCATGTCTCAGCAGTAGGGAGTCGGCTAGGCACGGGGCTGGGAAAGTGCATCACCGTCTCATTCAGGAAATACAGTGGCAAATGGGAACTGTTACTTGCAGCTGTGACTTCAGCTCTGGCAGAGCCAAGTGAATTGTTTGCCCAATAGAAAGTTAGGAAAAAATTAAGACTATATGAATTCAAATTATCATTTCTTCTTCATCTCCTCCTTGAAGGCTAGAGAATGGGCTGTAGCAGGGAGGCTCTGACCTAGCAAGACTTTTGCTCTATGTAAGATTTTGGAAAATCTGGGAAAATTAGCTGATTACTGTTTTCAAATGTCCCATTTAAGCTGCCAGTTGAAATGCTCATGCTCTTGCCTGACCGAGCATGAGCTCACTTAAAGTTTTAATGATGTTTTAATTAATTAATCACAGCTATTAGTTGCTCCATAGACAACTGAACAGGAAAGAAATTATTAGTGTTTTTATCTTTATACCTGCTCTTGTTTTGCTGTGGACTGGTATGCTCATGTCCTGCCTTGCTCTGTCACTGTAATTTTAAAATGTTTTCTTCTTTGTTGTTGTTGTTCTTACCAGCCCAGAAAGCTCATGCCCACGATGCACGTGTCCCCTGTCAGTGTGGGAGCAAGCAGGGCACTGTGCCTGCCTGACAGCAAAGCTGGTTTAGCTGCAGCGTAGCCAAAGTTGCCACAGGCACCACAGGAGCTCCTGCTGACAGAGCCTAAACCTTTCTGTCCACACTTCATCTTCACTGTCCCTTCACCACCTTCAAGACAGAAGGGGTGCCCCTGTAAAGACACTGCCATGGCCCAAACTCACAGGGGGCACACCTATATGTAGGAACACTGGTGACAAACACCTCACAAGCACACAGGGTTGGGTGTGACCACCCACCCAATGCCCATCAGGGAGGCACTGCAAAGTTACCTCCATCTACCACCCGGAGCACTGCGAGGTTCCTGCCCATTCCAGGTTTTGATGGGCTCAGTCCAGCTGGGAGCAAATGTGCTGGAGCATTTATGGGATTTCTCTTTCTTCAACAATAGGACTAAGAAAGTTACTGGTAAATACAAACCACCTTAATTTTAAGACTAACCAGCCATTAAGGAAGGCTCATTTCCTTCTTTGGATCATAAAGGAATCATTCTGAATAAGCTCATACATATTTTTCATCAANAGGGAGTCGGTTAGGCACGGGGCTGGGAAAGTGCATCACCGTCTCATTCAGGAAATACAGTGGCAAATGGGAACTGTTACTTGCAGCTGTGACTTCAGCTCTGGCAGAGCCAAGTGAATTGTTTGCCCAATAGAAAGTTAGGAAAAAATTAAGACTATATGAATTCAAATTATCATTTCTTCTTCATCTCCTCCTTGAAGGCTAGAGAATGGGCTGTAGCAGGGAGGCTCTGACCTAGCAAGACTTTTGCTCTATGTAAGATTTTGGAAAATCTGGGAAAATTAGCTGATTACTGTTTTCAAATGTCCCATTTAAGCTGCCAGTTGAAATGCTCATGCTCTTGCCTGACCAAGCATGAGCTCACTTAAAGTTTTAATGATGTTTTAATTAATTAATCACAGCTATTAGTTGCTCCATAGACAACTGAACAGGAAAGAAATTATTAGTGTTTTTATCTTTATACCTGCTCTTGTTTTGCTGTGGACTGGTATGCTCATGTCCTGCCTTGCTCTGTCACTGTAATTTTAAAATGTTTTCTTCTTTGTTGTTGTTGTTGTTCTTACCAGCCCAGAAAGCTCATGCCCACGATGCACGTGTCCCCTGTCAGTGTGGGAGCAAGCAGGGCACTGTGCCTGCCTGACAGCAAAGCTGGTTTAGCTGCAGCGTAGCCAAAGTTGCCACAGGCACCACAGGAGCTCCTGCTGACAGAGCCTAAACCTTTCTGTCCACACTTCATCTTCACTGTCCCTTCACCACCTTCAAGACAGAAGGAGTACCCCTGTAAAGACACTGCCATGGCCCAAACTCACAGGGGGCACACCTATATGTAGGAACACTGGTGACAAACACCTCACAAGCACACAGGGTTGGGTGTGACCACCCACCAATGCCCATCAGGGAGGCACTGCAAAGTTACCTCCATCTACCACCCGGAGCACTGCGAGGTTCCTGCCCATTCCAGGTTTTGATGGGCTCAGTCCAGCTGGGAGCAAATGTGCTGGAGCATTTATGGGATTTCTCTTTCTTCAACAATAGGACTAAGAAAGTTACTGGTAAATACAAACCACCTTAATTTTAAGACTAACCAGCCATTAAGGAAGGCTCATTTCCTTCTTTGGATCATAAAGGAATCATTCTGAATAAGCTCATACATATTTTTCATCAACTTGAAATATAAGGAGCCATATATCATCAGGCATAAAGTATCAGGCAACAACAAGGGCAGGCTGCTTCTGGGAGGGACAAGGAGTTAAGCATGGCAAGGTAGGCAGAGGCTGTTGTCACAGTGACAATTTATGATCTTTCAGCTAATGAAAAATAAAGGTCTGAAGCAACTATCTCAATTTCTTTGCAAATTGCTCTTCTGTGTTTTAGAATTTTGGATTTTAGAATATAATAAGGAAAGGAGGCAGAATTTTAGTTCACAGAAGGATGGAGTGATTAAAAATGTAAAACACAAGACTTTGATGCAGAAGTAGGTTTAAAACTTTTCCCTTCAACAAAACCAACACATTTTTGTCTTATGGTGTAACCCATCATGTTCTTTTTAGGGGGAATTTATACAAAATACTTTGTGAGATTCATATGCTGAATAAAGCCACTGTTTTGTCTTATATTCTAAAATGAAAAGCACAGTTGAGGCTATGTGTTGCTCACATAGAAATGAACAGTACTGGTATTATTTATGTGGTCTGATTATTTCTTCTAGCACAATCTATGCTTGTATCCATCCTCTTTTCCTCACTTGCATATCAATTGTATTTCTCCTGTTTTTGAAACATTCATATTCCACCTCAGATAATCTGTCTTTGGATTTTTGTTTTGTTTAGGTTTTGTTACATTGCCCTATTTCAATTTGTCTAGACCCAAGTCAAAAAAACCCCTTTCAACAGACTGTCCTTGCTCCTGCATTTTGTCTAGAGCGGGGCTGGATGGCTGTGTGAACTAGAATTGTAGATCCAAGCCTTTGTGTCTGCACTTCCCTACACATTTGCATATTGACACCAAGGCAAAAGAAAACACACTNCGTATTCGAGAAGAGGGAGAGGCGAGGTTTATGACAGAATTTATTCCATAATGCCCTATCCTACTTCAATATGAATGCATCTTGTATCTTACACTAAATACAAGATTAGAAANGCAAGGTAGGCAGAGGCTGTTGTCACAGTGACAATTTATGATCTTTCAGCTAATGAAAAATAAAGGTCTGAAGCAACTATCTCAATTTCTTTGCAAATTGCTCTTCTGTGTTTTAGAATTTTGGATTTTAGAATATAATAAGGAAAGGAGGCAGAATTTTAGTTCACAGAAGGATGGAGTGATTAAAAATGTAAAACACAAGACTTTGATGCAGAAGTAGGTTTAAAACTCTTCCCTTCAACAAAACCAACACATTTTTGTCTTATGGTGTAACCCATCATGTTCTTTTTAGGGGGAATTTATACAAAATACTTTGTGAGATTCATATGCTGAATAAAGCCACTGTTTTGTCTTATATTCTAAAATGAAAAGCACAGTTGAGGCTATGTGTTGCTCACATAGAAATGAACAGTACTGGTATTATTTATGTGGTCTGATTATTTCTTCTAGCACAATCTATGCTTGTATCCATCCTCTTTTCCTCACTTGCATATCAATTGTATTTCTCCTGTTTTTGAAACATTCATATTCCACCTCAGATAATCTGTCTTTGGATTTTTGTTTTGTTTAGGTTTTGTTACATTGCCCTATTTCAATTTGTCTAGACCCAAGTCAAAAAAACCCCTTTCAACAGACTGTCCTTGCTCCTGCATTTTGTCTAGAGCGGGGCTGGATGGCTGTGTGAACTAGAATTGTAGATCCAAGCCTTTGTGTCTGCACTTCCCTACACATTTGCATATTGACACCAAGGCAAAAGAAAACACACTGAATCAATCTACCAAATTCATTCGTTGTGCAGTCCTTATGCATGCACCATGTACCTCCAAGTTCCTAGCAGAAAATTCCATTAGAAGGGAAACAAATTGTAAGTCAAATACATTCTAACTTTCTCTGGAGTGTCCATGCCAGTCCTATGTATTCACATGCTAATCTTTTCCTCTGGTTAAACAGTTTTTCTCCCTGAGATTGCACTCCCTTACCCTTCACCAGTGATTTAATGATGGAGGTGTTCTCACTTGCCCCTCTGCTTCCCAAAGTAGGGAAGCTGTGACAAAAATGAGGTCTTCCCTAAATGTTCTCTCTAAGAATGAAGCCTTATTTTGTGTAAAACACTTACATAGAACACAAGGAAGTATTAATAAAAGAAGGCACTAGAACACCTTGGTGTGAAATAGCATGAAGGATTTTTGTGACGTGAACTCTTAAAATAAGAGGTTCATGGAACGTAAGTGTGTGATTGTGTGTGCATGTATGTATGTCTGAATAACAATTCTACTGGGTAATGCCAGTGATCTTGTTGCCCCCTGTTCTGACTATGTCAGCAAAATGAGATTAAAAAGGGAAGGGGAGG
>VYZR01052948.1:7492-33540 GCA_013400675.1 Oxylabes madagascariensis | reverse complement strand
GAGTCACTTCACTGACTGAAAAAATTTCTGCAGGTAATGCAGTTCAATTTCTTTCCATGTTTTCATTATTGTCAATATTAATCTATGCCAGCAAAATACATAAGATTCATTTTCTTATTTTCACTTCAGGAGGCAGTGAAGAGATATTGAATATTCAGAATTTAACCTTTTATGTAATGCATTTCAGCTTAATGCATAAGCAGACAAAACTGATATTGATGCATTTAATCATTGCCAGTGCTATTTTTACTTAGTTTTCATGTATTAACTTGTTGAAAAGACTTTTTGATTCTTACACTTAGAGTTCACTCTTTCCTTCAAGAGCAGTTCTACAGTCACAAACAAATGCAAGAAAAATGGTGAAGTTGTATATGGGTAAGTTTCAGCTGTAGGTAAATTGAAAACTCCAAGTAGAAAAAACGCTAATCCCCATAAAGTGCTCATTTTACTTAGTGAAACTTTAAATATACGTAGCATGCCTAAAATATGTCCATCAGTTTTCTCTGGGAAAAAAATCCACATCACTTGCACCTTCACATTAGTCCTGAAACAGAACATAAGGAAGACAAATTGCTTTTTGGCATCTATCTACTCTCCTTTGCAATCTGGACAGAGTAAGGGTGCAGGTTAGCTTTCAATCTGCTATCCCTGATGCTCAGTACAAACTAGATAATTTTCTGAATATAATTTTATAGAACTCACAATGAAAATAATTTTATAGACCTGACAGTGTACAGACACTTAATGTTATAGAAATATCTCTCTTTTTTTTCCCCTCCAAATTAAGTTACTATAACTCTATCTTCTCTAAATCTACACAGTTTTCACTTATTCTGCCTCTTGTCCCACAGGCCATAAACCTAGATAAGCAGTAAAATCCATAAATAACAGTGTTGAAGACTGCTGTTGACTAAAGTTCAATTCAATTCCTTTAGCTGAATTTTCTGCACTTGACACAAACTATCCTTCTTGTAACGCATTATGTTCAATATGTATGTAATTTCTCAGAAAAGCTTTTTACTTCCTTTTATTCCACTCTTTTCACTTGCTCTTGAGTGCTGCCAACATGAATGGCTTTAGATTTTGAAATAGTTTTATTCTATATTTTCTCCTTTACAAAACTTTGATGTGTTACTTTACTATCTGTTCATTTTTTTAATACTTTCTGTGAGTGTTTATGACAGCTTATGCCAGGTTCAAAAACCATTATTTGAACAAATGTGTTCAGTAAAGCTACTGCCAGTGGCCACATTTGCAGAAGACAGCTTGATATGGCTAATTATAACAATCTAGATTCTTTCTTCTAGTAAACCGATGACCAAAGACTCTATGCTAAATATAATACTCATTCTTTTGAAGATTTTAGATTAGGCCAAGTGATAATTTAATGACTCTTCTATAAAATATAGACTACATTCTTCTCTCTCCATGAGATATATTTTTGAAAACTTTTCCAAAAACCCTTCCAGAGACTTTGTCAAGATTTTCTCTTTTTAAACCCATGTTGGCAGCTGATGATCTCATTTCCAATTCTTTTTCAAATATCTAGTCTTATTATCATCACGGATTATAAGCCTTCTCTGATATTGAAGTCCTCAGCCCACAGTTAAAAAGAAAAACCTTTTGCATTCCACCTTTTTTTTTTTNTACAAAGTGTGTAGGAACACGTTCAGTTGAGGTTTTTTTTTTTTTTTTTTTTTCTTTTTTTAATAGAACTCACAGTAGGTTATAGATTTAAAAAACCCCAAAATTGCTGTATGGTTTATTATATTAAAAACTTCAATAACTAAACTACATACTCAAAATGTTGCACAGGTTTTAGTGCTAAAAATGCTGGCATATTAATTAGAATTTAAACGTCAGTGAGTGGGACCCATTCACATGGGAGGGAGGATGAGGTGGAAGCCATGGATGATCCCAGCTCACCAGCCAGGACACAATAGCACAACACCTGAAAGCTGTGAGCAGAGCAAGGTGACAGGCTGCACTATCTGTCCCAGACAAATTGAAATACTCGACTGGGTTCAGAGCCAACCTAGTCAATCTAGTCAGGAGATGGGGCCAGAAACATGGTTGGAAACACAATTGGGAACTATTCATCCAGAGACAGAAATTGAGAAAACACACCTCCAGCATGGTTCTAACAAGGAGGAAGCACCTGGCCTGCCCCGAAATGTGGTCCTGGACCCACAAATCGATCCAGCAGAAACCAAAGGACACTACTCAGAACAGTTAATATGTCATAGTGCACTCTGGGTCCTGACACTTAACTAAGAGCACTTACAAAAGGTCACAATGCCAAAACAGATACAGAGCTTTTTCAAGCTTCTGTATCTGTTTTGATATTGTGACCTAAATGTTCTACCATTCCAGGTGCAGTTAAGATTTGCATTAAAGAAAAGCTTAAACATAATAAATCTTGGATGTCAGAACCAGATTTTGAAAATATAAATGCAAAAAGAAATGAAATATACACATGCGAATACAAAGGTTTTTCTTGATCTCATTCACCAAAGTTTTCTGAACTGGAAGTTTTCATGTCACCTTCTAAAACATTCACTGCTATTGAAGTTCTTAGCTAACAAATAGAATATAATGACATTAATTTATGCCATTACCAAGCTGACCATTTGTAATGCCATTTCAATTGTCTTTACAATTTGAACATTTTCTTTTCTCCACTAGAAATCTCCTGTTTCATCTTACAATTATAGTTTCTCTTTTAGTTAATTTCTTTAAATTCATCAAGGAATTATCCAAAATTTTATTGAAGTTACACAACAACCAATCTGATTGCTTTTCTGTGGTCTTAGCTTTTCATTTTTTTAAATACGTTCATCTTATAAGTTTTGTATCACTTGGGACTTTGCATGCAGTCTAGAGAGCCATTATAGGAGTTTTGTATTTGGGGTTTCTTGTTTGTTTTGTTTTGTTTTGTTTTGTTTTGTTTTGTTTTGTTTTGCTTTGTTTTGCTTTGTTTTGTTTTGTTTTGTTTTTTCCTCCCTCCTCCTCTCACTACTGCCCTTTCCCCCAGAAAAACCACAGGCATACTTTTGTTTAAAGGAAATAATTTGACACAGTTTTAAAACTTAACATTTTGAAAATATCCACAACTGGTATTTATTTAATTGATGTGACTGTTGTTTTATTTTTAGAGCTGCTCATTTATATTCTTTTCCTGATCTTCATCAAAATAAACTTTTCATAATGGAAACAGTGTAGAAATTATTTGATTACCCGCTTTGGTAGATAGAGGCCTTGCAAGTGGCACTTGCAAGGGCAGTGGGACATAGTGTTGTTCGTCCTGGGCAGCCTGAGGCTCTACATGGGGTAAATGAATCCACAGAAACACGTGTAGGGTCTGTGCTTCAGATCCCCTGGAGCTGGCACAGGATGGAAGTTGATTGGTGAACAAGGGCAGCGATGCTGACACTCAGGGCTCCTATGGGGTTTTGTCCTAGTTGTCAGCTGTGTAAAATGGTTTCCACAAAGCTTTGAGGCTATTTGGCTTATTCTCTTGGGCTTTCTTTTGTGTGAAGCGTGCTCGCTTCACTGCAGTACATACTGGAAATGCATGATGCTTCTTACAAGAAGAAAAAGGTTTTGATGAGAATTTTCCTTTGATGTGAATGCTAATTGGCAATTTTTGCCTGCCTCTTTCCTGTTGCTTTTGACTAATTTTCTGGGGTTTTCACTTTTTTTTTTTTAATTTTTGGTTTCTTTCTCTTTTTTGTCTAACTTACCCTCTGTCCTTCACACCATTTTTTTCCTTCCTCAAACAGAAGATAAAGCACTGATTTCTTTTAAAATCCTATTTCAAAGCTCTTTATGTTCCAATATTTCTCCAGTGTTTTAGCAAAGCAAGTTTATATCCAACAAAGCAGAAGCTGACAGAGTGTCTCTGATTTCTGTTTTTCCCTTCAAAGCGACAGGCCCATCTGTACACACTGTCCTTTCCCAAGCTGACAGCAGGAAGGCAATGGGCTGTGCTGCTGTTAGAGGATGGAGTCCGACTTGGAGGAGCACAAACAACTCTGACGTACTTGGTAGCAGCGCAAGGGGGAGGAATGGTTGCGTTGCTTGTGTTCAGCAACCTGTTTTGTACCAGTTCCTTGGGTTGGAGGGGAAAAACAGAGCTATGTACAAGACATCTTCTAAATTTCCATTGCATAGCAGCAGCTTCTCTGCAGTGTGTGCCAAAGATGAATTAGCAGGGACTGATGGCAAGGGCAGAGGTTGCACAATTTCATTCAAGAAATAAACACCAGCCTCTTGCCAATGCTGTCAATATCCTGTGTGTTACCTGGAACTGGAAACAGACTTAATTCATGTTAAAAGATTGAGCAAACAAAGTTGTCTGAATTACTTTGACAGAGAACCTGGCATGAACCTGGAGGAGGTAATTTCAGTTCTTCCGGTATTTTTAAGAGTGCAGCTACAAAGCAAAGAGCAATGGGAGAGTACGATGCTGTCCCACGCAGCAACGTGGGGTTAGGCAAGCAGCTCTAGAAACCAGAGCTGTCAGTGAGAGGCACAAAGAAGACCTAGGGAGCAGAATGTGGTGGTTTGCAAGCACAGCAACTACCTAAGATCACCTACAAAAGGTAAGTTTTTGAGAAAACCAGAGGCCTAACAAGACTGCAAATCATTAATTTGGCCTTTTTTAACAAGATTGAGTCATGTCAACACGAGTGTAATAGGCTTAACTGGGTGGTATAACTGGTAGCTTAGTTTTGAAGCAGAGAAGAATCACAAAGTTTAGGACCTGTCAATCCTTAAAGATTACGTGGAGGTGTTTCCAAAGGCACAACACAAAGCAGAAAATTATTCCTATTTTTGAAAAACACATAAGCAGCTTGGGCGGAGCAACTTAATCACCAAGTTGGTGAGTAGACATAGGCCAGAAGTTGCTGCAAATTTAACTACAAAAATGTTCCCTATCTGGCTAAAAAGTTAAAGCATTCATGAAAATATATATCCAGGAAGGTAATGATGATAGTAATAGGTAAAGACTGTCTCTGAGGAAATGCAAAACATGATACAAACACTGAGCAAGCAATGCGGTAGCTTCAATGGTAATTCCTAAGGGACATAGTTGAAAACAGCCAGAAAAGGCTCCCTCCTTTAGCTGTCTGCCTAGAGTTTCTACCCGAAAATCTAGAAAAGTATAGTGACCAAGGAACTAATTCCCCCATGGATGAAATTCTGTATTAAAGCTCTCTCTGTCACAGTATCATAATAGGAGCTTAGAAACTGTAACTGCAGCAGCTGTGGATTTTCTAGACAAGAAGGGGCCAAAGGAAGGTGAAGCCATGGCAATCCTCTCATTACTCTTTTCTGAGTTTATTAAACAAAGGGGGAGGGGGGCTCTCAAGCCTGTGAAGCTCTTTCCTTTTTCTCATTATCCAGTTTTCAGCAGGAGGTGTGTGTCACCCGTGTGACACCCCACAGTAAGCATAGCCCTGGCATCTTCTCCTCTTCCATCCCCCTGAAGCACAGCTTCCCAGGCAACGCATATTTTTGATCCCTCTGGTCGGCTGAACCATGGTTTATGCACTCAGCCATTCAGCTCTTCCTTAGGACACTGGGGAAAGGGGGCAGCTGCAACCAGCTGGAGAACCGTGAGCCAGGACAGGAGTTGCAACTGATTTTGCTGGGAAAGGAGGAAAGGCTGTATGGCAGTGCTGACAAGTGGAAGGCTGCAGGGGGAAGGTGTGGAAAGCCAGAGCAACTGCAGAAAAGGCTGACACATGTCACATCTTAAAATACTGTTGATTGTAAGAATGCCTCTACGGACCAGTTTTATGACGAAGACCTTCAAAACACACGCACTAAGCTTTCTCCAATACAGACTATGGCATATCTGCGTATTAGAAAAGGGATTGCTTTTCATTAGGAATAAAAGAATCCCCTTACCCCGCACTCAAGGTACAATAAGTAGTGGAGAAAATCGTTCTACACCTGAAAGGAAGGTGATTTTGGTGGAACTGCATTTTCAAACTCCCCAGCGTATCACTTCTAATCCTATAGTGCATTTTCCTGTACATGTTCAATCATTGCAACCCAGTAGAGAGTTCCCAGCGGATAAGTGAAATAAGGTGGAAGGGACAGTGAGGCACTGGGGGTATTGTTACAGTGTCAGGTGAACACACAGTTGGTGCCTCTGAAGCTTCATCTAGTCAGAGAACTGCTGTTATCTGTAATACCAGCTGTGCTATCTTGTAACATGAACTTGCATTGTAATCATCTGCTTAAATATAAATTTTGAGGGGATAAAACCAGTTGAGAGTGGGTGCTCGTGTCAAGAGACAAAGTGGATGTCCCTGTGTAAAAGGCCTGCATTCACTTCTTGCAGGTACTTAAGTATGTTTTAGCTCTGAACCTTTCAGTGCAGGGACCAGCCACAGCCTCTTCCCTCCTGTGCCTTTGCCTGCTTGCTTTCAGCAGTACTTTTCCATGCCACCTGAGGAGAAGGTAGGCTGCTCAGCCTTCTCTTCCAACCCACAATCCACAGCATCCCTAGGAATATTTAGCAAGCTAAAGGAGTCTCATGTCCAAGTGTGAACAGCAAATTGTTCCCGTGCAAAGTCTGGTATAAGTAGGTGTACCAAATGAAAAGAAACACATACTAAATGAAGTTCAAGATCATCTTGGTCCCAAGTTTAATTTATGTCTTTTCAAATTAGAGAGCAAATATTTGCTTTTACTACTGGATTGTCATTAATTTTATTTCAATAGATCTAGTGCTCAACATGCAAAATATCAGTACAGTTACTTTGTCAGCATAAAATAAAAATTATAACATATAATGGTTCATCATTTACAAGTAGTTGATTCTGAATATTGTTTTCCTTTTTTTTTTTTCTTTCTAACACCTATGCCAAACATGTTGAGCAGTTAAATAAGTTTTGAAGTACAGTGTGAAGGCAAAATTCTGATTCAAACAGTGCTTTGAGCACTTTTGTTTCCAGAGTGTTCCTCCCTAAGCAGCTGCAGCAGCCCTGGGGAAGCAGGCTGGTGGCTGGGCTATATATGTACGTGTCACCTGCTTTTGCAGCACACGATCGGGCACCAACACCTCCTCTGCTCCCAGCAGGCAGCCCCGCTTCAACCTGAGCCCCGGCTGCCTACAAGCACCACCTGCCTGTGAGCACACAACCCTGGGGAGTGATTCTGCAGCAGCCCCTGGGCCATTGGCCCTGCTCATGTTCATAGTGGCAAGGGCTGGCGGCTGTGAGAGCACTGAGATCCAGGCCTGCTGCAAGCAAGCATCCCCTGGGAGATGCACAGAGTTCAGCAACACAGGGAATTTCCCTCCAGGGAGACCCAGAGGATTAGGCTGACCTTTCCCGGACAGAGAGGGTACCTGGATAGGGTGCTGTGGTCTGAGCACTGTTCTGGGAACTGTGTGGCCCTGAAAGACAAAGACAATTCTGTGATCTCTGCCAGCACGACCAGCAGCACACAAGCTGTTGTACAGCTACAGCGGGACTGGTTTTTGGTTTGGGAAAGCACAGCCAAGCAGACAATCGGGTGTGATACACATTTAAGTCACCCTACATTTGTCGCCACCCCATACTGGCCATCATTTCATTCCTCTTTCCCAAGTATCCTCTGTAGACAATGCACAGAGACAAACAGTGTGTTAGATAGATCCTTTTCTGATGGAGTACAGCAGCTCTTGTGTTCTTATTAACTATTCTTCTTCAAGAGATAAGGGCTTATGAAAGCTGGTTGACAGGAACCACCTATTTACACTGCCATCATTCTAAAACCTTGAGTTTCCTAGGAATCCCAGAATTACTAACATGGCTCTTATCTCTTATAACCATTAATGCTAATTTCTTAAGAGGGCTGTTTGATGCCACATCTATGCTTGCTACAAGAAAAAAAAAAGAAAAAAAAAAAGAAAAAAAAAAAGAAAAAAAAAAAGGAGGGTTGGGGAAGGCTAGAAAAGAAATCAAGCTATTTTGGAAAGAGAAAAAAAAAAAGGTTATTTTGCTTGGCCATGGAAGTTACTCTCTCACTGCTATTTCTTTTTCTAAATGCAGTAGGAGAGCTTGGATGGAAATCACACCAAGGCATCTCCAGCTTTATCACAGTGTAGCCTATGGGATCCTGGTCATCCCCCGCCCTTGCCAATAGGCAGAAAACACAACCAGAAAATTCAATAGATGAATAGTCAGGCACAAGTGACTCCAGGGCTGGAAGCTGCAACCATGCAGCCTACCTGCTCTTCCAAAATTTCTTCCCTTCTCCCAAAGGCCTCTGGAAGCGTGACATGTTTCTTTTACATGCTGATGTGTTTTGGGAGCATGTATCTTTTAGGATGAAAAGGACATTTCTAATATCAGCCACTTGCCCTGCAGTACTACCAATTCACAAACTTGTTTCCACATTTAAATGACAACTTTGATTCTACAGTTGTCACACTTTGGTTCATATTGAATATTCTCAACCCACAAAATTGTCAGTGCAAAACTCTGTTGAAAGATGTAGATCAACAAATTTGAGGAAGCAGAAAACCACAGCTGCAACAGCTTTTGTACTTTGCTTTCATCTACTATATTGTATTCCCTGTCCTTCTGTAAATGCATCACTGTTGTATTGAAGCTGCTTCCACAGATTAATTAGCAAAGTAATGAGTATGTTTTATCCACTCCTCCCTCCCCATCCTCAGGGTATATACAGACATTGGCCGGCTCACTCTTGAAAATTATACACTTTGTGATGTTATTTATGAAGGTCAGATTAATTAAGTATTGCTTTATGTATAACTGCAGTTTGCAGTCGTGCTATGATGTTTATGTTAGCATTCAATTTCCAGCTTCACAGTCATTGAGAAAACAGTTCTACTGTAAACAATTCGCTTGTGCCAGGAATGCATTTCCTCAGTGAATGAGGTCATGTGAGATGAATACAAACCAGGTAACTTGGGGAGGGCAGACTTCAGTTTCCACTGGCATAATTTGAAAGAATCAAAAAGGTTTGATGGGGAATTCATTGGTAACTTGTATGGGATTCTTGTAAGGTCTTCCCCTTTGAATGCCTTTCTCACACAGAAGTCAACACCACTTTACAATGCAAAACAAGAGCAAACATTATCACACCTCCACTGTCAATCCCAAGGTTGCTGAAGTGGCCTTTTAGACAGAAGAAAAAAGCAGTATGGATTTTTCCATGAAATCTACTACAAGGGAACGTCCCCATTAGCCTAGTAAGCTGTGAACATTTAACTGTGATTGAACAGGGCAATATCAAAAGTTCAAGCATTCTAAAGGTTCCCTACAAATGTTTAACCTTCATTTTACTGGGAGTTTAGTGCAGATGATTTTTTTGCACGCACGTCCTCACCTCACCTTGATCTTGAGAGTCATATGGTGAAAGACAGATTTACTTCTGTCAGCTTTGCTCTATCTCTACACTGCTAACATCTGAACTTTGAAAGCCTCAATGTCTTTCGTGGTGGAAGTTTAGAAATAGTCTGTAGTTACTATCTGACTAATCTCCTCTTTTGTGTCAATTTGATGTTGTAGGAAAAACAGCACATATAGACTGTCCCATATGTAAAAGAGGAAATAAACATATTTGGTTGCTGCTTTTTCCTGTCCACATCCTATTTAGACTTCTGCTAACAACACAATTTGCATACTTTTCTTAGATGGATCACTAATCAACTTCCACTGATGTCACCCTAGCAGCTAGCATTTTATTACGCACAGTATCTTCCTCTCACTTCCTTGTGCCTCAACCTCTGAAGCACTGGATTCAAAATGCCACCAAAGTCATATTCCAGGTCAATCTCATTTCAAGACTAGTCCTTGGTTTTCTCAACCTTTTACTGCATCAAATTCAGGTCCTTTGTTCTCATCCTGAAAACTGCATAATCCCTGCCCACAACTCTGTTTCCATTTCCACCTACTCACTACTTCTAATCTCTATTCCTCTACAATATTACTTTCAACGCCCTTCTGCACACCCTCTTGCCTAGGGGATTTTAGTTTTTCCTTTGTTTGGTTTTTTGTTTTTTTTTGGGGGGGAACTATTTTGTACAAGCTAATGACTGCATATGAACTAGCAAGAAAAAGTAATCTGAATGAGTTTTTAAGTTACAAACAATTATAACTTAAATTAAAACATGCTAAATAAATATATAAATATCTAAGTCAAATATACGGATTTTTTTTTATTCAAACTGCTCTGGGTTTTTTGTTCTGTTTAGTATTTGTTCTAATATTCTGCCTTAAAGCTGAAAACTGTGCTTTTGTCTTCTTTAAACGTGAATAACATGAAAAACCTGTAGTTTCACTCAGCAGGGAACACCATGCTGAAAAAAATTTTTGATTTAGAAGAGAGCAGCATGAACTTCAACTGCAGGCAGCAGAACCCAGTGGAGCTCAAGCACTGTGCAAACCAAGTCCCACAGAACCTGCATCTGTTTTTACTGGAGCGATGATGTAAAACAGGCTTTAAAACACGCTTTAAAACATGGATAAAGTCTGTTAATTACCTCGCATAAAGGGTTTGTGCTTTCTGCCTCACTGACACACGATATTTCGCATACGAGGGAGAGCACTCTGCCCTCATCCCATTCCGAGGGCACATTGCAGGAACGTTCCGACACATCTCCACAATTTTCGTCATGTCAATTGGTAACCTCAGGCAATGTATTAACAAGTCTGTGTGCAAACAGGTGCTTCATACTCTCTCCGATTAGTTTGTGCAAAGACCTCGGAGCAACCTCCCACTATCTGAAGGCAACCCACAGGGAAGAGAGAGATGGGGGATTCTTTGTCAAGAACTGTAGCGATCGGACAAAAGGCAATGGGTACAAACTGAAAGAGGAGACATTAAGTTGGATATACAGAACTGCATTTCTGTGAGGGTGATGAGGCACAGGTTGCCCGGAGAAGCTGTGGATGACCCATGACCGGCAGTGTTCAGGCCGGACGGGGCTCTGAGCAACCCGGTCTGGTGGAAGGTGTTCCTGCCCGCCGCAGGAGGCTGTATCCAGATGATCTTTAGGGTCCCTTGGAACCCAAACCATTCTATGATTTTATGATTAACCAACGTCAGGGTTTTTTCCCCTTTCCCTCCNATCGTGGCCTTCGTCCTCCTCCTCTACATGGTGTCGCCGCTTATCAGCCCCAAGTCTCTGAAGCTGCCCGGCGCGCACGTCGTGGTGAGTGCGGCGCCCCTCGGGGAGGGCGCGGCGCGGGGGTCCCCGGGATCCGTCCCGCTCCGCCGCGGGAGGCGGCAGCGGGCGGGCGCTGCCGCTCGGCCTCGGAGCCGGGCTGGCTCCCGGGCCGCCCGCCCTGCACCGGGAAAGGGAGGGAAAGAGGGAAGGAAGGAGGGAAGGAAGCCGCTTTCTCCGAGGTGGGGGCGCAGGCTCTAGGCAGTGCTCCGCGGGCAGCCGGGGGTATGGCTGCGGGAATCCCGCTGCAGGAGCGGGGAAGGGAGGTGTGGGGGCACCCGGAGCGGGGCCGGCGGCTGGGCAGCGCCAGCCTTGGGGGTGCCCGCGGGTCCGAGAGGAATCGTGGAAAGCTGGAGGTGGCACCCCGAGCTACCAAAACACCGGGAGCCACAAGTCCCGGGTGATAAGGAAATGACCTGTCCCGATGGCTCTGACAACCGCTGTGTGTCCCGGCTGGCTTAAGGCGATGGTCTGAGTCACCATCTTCCAGTCTCAGCGCTGGCTTTTTGAGACGTTTCTTTTGTACTCTCCAAGCCACCGGTTACCTCGAGTTTTCTTTTCTTTTTCATCTCCCAGGGTAGTTCAAGTGGTGTGTGTACACACGCATAAACCAAAGGCCAAATCTGTGATCTCCTTGGTCTAAAAAACCAAGTCAGGTATGAGGAAATGGAAAAAAGAATACAAAGGAAGTGGTCAGATGGCACTTGGGCACCCTTTCATCTTTAAGCACATAGATATGGATGTCTTTGAGCAATATTTTGACGAGAGTGATAGGAAAGTGATAAGGAAAGCTAGGAGGTGGAAGGAAGTCTTTGGAAGAGCGTGGTGTTGAAAGAGTCCATGAGTAGTACATCACTGGAAGTTGTATGCGTATGTGGCTTGGGAAGAGGGGGAGAGAAGAAAGGGGAGTACTACCCGGATGCTTTCAGAGGGGTCACAAAATAGTGAATTTGGGCACATGACAGTAGATGAGTTAAGCGGTTCAAAAGATTCAGGGTCCTAGAATCAGCGTTCTTAGTTTATCTCTAAATCTCCAGGATATGTTTTGTGCAGAGAAGCTGCAGTTAACTGTTTGTTTAAATTTACTCTAAGTGAGTAGTTTTGGTTTGGTTTTTTTCATTATTATTTTTTTGGAGTTCCTCTTTGGAGGATGGAGCTGTCCCCAGAATGATTAAGCTGTTCCCAAGTTGCAACAGTGCTCCCAAGTTGCTTTATGCAGTAGGTGTTAACTTGGGTGCTGTAACTGGCTTTACAGCACCATATTCTGTGTGAAGTGTGTTCAAGGTTGCATTAAGGTTCTTGGGTTATGGCTCTTTCCCTGCAGCAGTAATGATTATTGAGGCAAAGATAAAGGAGACTTACGGGATTTCTGTGACTTCTATGAAGAAATAGAATAGCAAACATAAAAGGTTAAATGGATTTTGATTGGTTGGTTTTATTTATATATGCAGTGATTACACGGAGTTTTGTTTATTCTGTATAGTGATTAAACTCTTTAAAAGCTACTGTGCTGCCTATCTTAATCAGAAGGGTTCATTTAAACAAGTTCACATTGAAAATGATGAGACTGTTCTTGTTGGAGAAGCCTCCCTGGAACCATTGCTGCTAATTAGCAGTTTAAGCTCAGTTTGGTACTGGTGGAAGTCTGGAAAACAGTATTCCTGCAAGTCCTGTAAAATTAGGAGTTCAACTAGAAAACTAACTGTATGAATATATTGATGAAGAAAAAGGCTGTAAGATACACCCAACTTGATGATACAAATAAAAATCTGCAGGCAAACAGTTTTATTGATGTCGCCACTTGTAGAACTGTTTTGTTTTGACTTCAGTTATGCTCCTGAAGTGTTTATGCAAACTAATGACATATGGCACAGTTGGTTTGGAGGTCATTAGTTCTTAGATGTGTAGATGCTGTTAATAATGCCGGACACTTGTACTTGTGGATTTCAGATTCCCTAATGTCATGCATAAGGAAAAGTATTGGATGTTTTGGATGTAATGTAAATCAGAAATACTATTCAAGAAGACTTTGCATGTTGTGTGTGTGTAAAGTGAATTCTTTAATCATATACTGGGAGTGAACATTCTCTGCTACTGAAATGACTGAGAGACTTCATGAAAATATTTAAGGACCGTGACATTATGTAAGGGCGTCTCTGAAGTCTTCTCACATAAAAATATCAAAATCTGTTTAAATATCAGGCCTCAGTTAAACCCACTATTGAAATAAATAAAAGAATAATGGCTTGCAAATTGTGTAAATAGCTGGTTGAGCCCTTTCAAGAGGGCAAGTGATTGTCATTGCACACTATAAATTTTCAAAATATACCTGAATAAATTGCTTTACTGAAGCAGAAAAAGTCAGTCTTCCCTAGAAACATTTCTTTCTAGGAGTCTGTTGAAAGTAATATGAAACTGTTACATTTCTGAAGGAAGGTCATTGGGCAATTTCAGAAGCTGTTACATACTAGTTACTGAATTTCAACTGAAGTCAGCATTCTTTTCACTTTTAATCCTTCAGAAAAATTATTTCTCTTTACTTCTAGCAGTTATGGTTAAGAGATGTCCGAGTTATGGCTAAATAACGTACTCTGGCTGCCATTTGGGATAGGAATTTGAAGCAGAAAACTTGTTTTTTTTTTTTTTCTTTGTCCTCTCCCACGGTCATTTGCATGATGGAAGCCCTTGCTGTGTTAGGCGAGACGTGGTTTCTGAAGAAATCATAGAATTATAAGAGTCTCTTTTTCCTAGAAAAAGAGTGCTATTGAGAGTGAGAGTCTAGAGAACTCCAAATTACTCATCGTCTAATCTTGTGGGTTCCTCACCCCCTCCCCCCCGTCCTTATCTGCTATGTATATTCTTTACGCCATCTAGCACCATTAGATGGTAAAGGGCTTTCTCTGCTCTTCAATTGGCTCAGGCATTAGGTTTAGCTTATTTTAAACAAAATGCTTATTAAATTCTTAATACTTCTTTAGTTCTTACATGACTAGGAAAGCATTCTCAAAGAAAGGGTGTAATAGTTATTTTTGTGCTGTAGAGATGCTGCTTCACGTGCCAAACTTCTTTGTGCTTTGAGATTCAGGAGGCAGTTTTATACATTTCTTATTTTGCCATTGGCTTTATCTCTCTCCTTTGGTCTCAGGCTACAAACTAGTACCTGTCACGGATTCTGTGAGAATAAGCTAGTACTTTGGTAGCTGGCTGTAACAGTAGACAGGAATATGAAAATAGGCTAAGGCAGTCACCACTGCTGCATTTGCATTGAGCTCACTTGGACCACATTTAATTGCCCTTTGTCAGGGATGTTACACCTGCTTTATACATGTTATCTCTTAAGTTTCTCTGCAAAAGTTCTTGAGTGATGTTTAAAAACTCCTTGCTGAAATATTAATGCTAATCCTCTCCCCTTGTTTCAGCCTTAATCTTTCTAAAACCAAGTTGAATTTCTGAGAAAAACCCAAACCCCTGACGTCGCAGTGTTGTGAATGCAGTTTATCAGAGTTTGGATTAGCAATGGCAGGAAATGGAAAGGTGTTACCTGCTTGGGACTGTCTCCCATTCAGTTTGACAAGGACCCTTTTTCATGTGGACGTAGTTCAGGATGATCGTGCTGAGCCCTCCTGGCCATCTCTGATCCAGTAATTTCCCCATTTCTGTGCAGAACCTGGCCTGGTAGCTGTGGTTGGCTTTAAGGAAGGCCCATCTTGGTGTCTCAGCACTGTCACCCCTGTGTTGGGAGTGATAAGATCTGTAGTTTGGACGCATCTGAGTGGTTCGACAAGAGGTCATTTTGAGTGTAGTCAGACGTGCTAACCACTTAGAGCAGATTAAAGGCATGTTCTGATTCAGTAGAACCGTCTATCAGAGCACTGTCTAAATGCCTGAAGCCAGCTTGCATCCATTCTAAGTGAAAGTTATTAAGTTCTATTGGAGATGCCATATCAAGTCTTGATTTTAATAATTTCTAATGACAGTTCAGTTAATTTGGATTTGGACTGTCTCATCAATTGAAGTGAATTGCCAGTATCTCAAATTCGAAGCTCTAACAGATCAGTTCTCTACCTCACCCCACTGTTTCCACTTATAAGGGGGAAATAAATACTATGATTCTTAAAAACTTAATTCTGTTATCAAGGATCATAGCTCGAGAAGTTGGAGCCAGGCACTTTTTGGCATACCTGGTTTGGTACCTGTTCTTTTTAAGCATAGAAACAGCTCGGTAACACTGCTCAAGGACTGGTAGTACTGCATTCTGAACATCTGAATTAATGCTAAGTTTTAATTGTGCCTTCTTGTCAAAATACTAATCTGTGATTTGAGTTGTGGTGGCCAGATTTTTATTTTTTGTAACTCCTCGGATGCTGAGTTACAGTAAAATTTAGAAATGGGGTCAGTGGCAATTCAAATGTCTGGAATTAATGAAATGCAGTAGCAGTGTAGAACCATTGGCCATAAGGGTAAGTAATTGTAATAATGTTGTCTTTAACAGAGTAGGTGTATGCTCTTCTGTTAGTTCTGAGCATGTGTTGGGAACATACCTAACAGACCTCATAGATTTGCTTAGGTTAACTTCATTATAGCACGAAGCAAACTTTTTACTGGTGTTGGGGATTTTTTTTTTTTTTTTTTTTTTTTTTTTTTTTTTTTTTTTTTTTTTTTTTTNTTTTTTTTTTTTTTGCTATTATGTTAGCACTCATGGTGAATGCTCCTGAAAGATGTATTAGTAACAAACTCCCACGTGCTTGTAGCAGCCTCCCGCCTAAATGCTAAAGCCAGCTAATTGATATTGCACTTTATCATCGACCAATCTGACATGGGCTCTATCCAGTGTTCTTGGGTGTAACTGTAAGTAAAATCTTCCTTTTTCTGTTCCTTGCATGACTTCAGACCCATTGTCTTTCTGAAATGAATGTTAGCGTTGTTTGACAAGCTGGAGGCTTGGTGCCAGTACCTTCACCTGCAGAGAATTCCTCAAGCACTGGTGTAGTTGACCCATTCCTGATAGTCACCAGTTTGTGCTGGTAGCAATCAGCTGTCTCATCAAAAACTGGAATTGGCGTAGTCTTCCATGCCCATTGATTAGTGCTGGTGTACCTGCTGCTGACCTGTAAAAGCATCTCACACATACTGTGGATCTGAGGTGTGCCTGAATGTATCAAACTATTTTAGTCTTTTCAGATATGTATTGAAATATTGCAATCTATTTTAAGAATTTCAGTGTATTTGTTACTTCTTTCCTTCATGAAGCATTAAATTAATTCTGTGGTTCTGCTGTAGTCCCAAATCAATAATTAACACTCACACTCTTACGGACTTACTCTGAAAGCCGTCATCGTTGGTTCATAGTACTACAGACAGGGTTTTGCGTTCTAGAACAGGACGCACATCCTGGAGTTATCCTCAAAGGTTTGGGTAGTGTGAAGCTGATCTTGCAAAGTCAGTTAGAAGTTAATCCAAAGCAGTTCTCTC
Organism: Oxylabes madagascariensis; assembly: GCA_013400675.1. Classification (NCBI taxonomy): domain Eukaryota; kingdom Metazoa; phylum Chordata; class Aves; order Passeriformes; family Timaliidae; genus Oxylabes; species Oxylabes madagascariensis. Next base: position 16,874 of record VYZR01052948.1, on the reverse strand, counting down.
TAATAACAGAGGAAGCCTAAAGAGCCAAAATTAGTCTTTGTGAGTGCTACACCCATTCTAGGCCCATTTGTGGCTCAAGATGAACCAGTCAGAAACTGTGGATTGTGTTGTAAATCTTTGCTGGGATTATTTTATTGGCACTAAGCTGTTTTTGAAGGCTAGTGGTAAAATACTCAAATGAAAGAAGAGTTTAGTGACTCATGGGAATGTAGTTCTGACTCTTCTGACTTTACTGCCTCCGGGAGTGGAAAGAATTTTGAGGATAATGCATCTCTGAAAACAGAACTGAGACATTGCCTAATGAGGAGGCAACACAAGGGTTTTGGTAGAATGTTTAATTAGAGATTGGGATCTTTGCTGTTACCCTTATTAGCTCAATGCCTCCATTTTCTTAAAATGGAGGAGGTAACCTTTCACTAGAGTCTTTGGAAAGGTTTTGATAAGGAGCAAAGGTGATGATTTCTGAAGAAATCTGAATTTCATCTTCTTCCAGTTCTTCTGAACTCATTTCATCAATGTGCTTTTCTTTAAAATAACTACTTCTAGGTATTTTGTTCCAGTATTTTCTCAATATGACTTTTAATATGCTGTTTAAGGAAAATTCAAATAACTTGCGTATATAAGGAAGATACCAGTGTCCTAGAACCAAAGGCACATACAGACTGAGACTCATCCAAGTCACCTAAAGATGTCAGGCAGACATTTTTATTTAGTCAAAAAGAGTGGTCAGGATTGTTGTCTACATCTTGTTCCACAGGCAGTTCATAAGTAAGTTTATTGAAGGTAGTGGGAGAGGTGGTAAGATGACCCTCACCAGTATGTTGGTATGATTTGTCAGGGTGCATTCCTGCAGCATATGATGCAGGACTGTACCCATCAACCTCTATTTGTCTAATATTAACAAAATATTAGTTTCCTGTTTGCGTATAAGACTATCCACGTGTTACAGCTTGGAGGAAAAAGAAAAGGTATGGAAGTTTAGATACTGGCATCCCCACTAAACTGGAATAGCAGGATGGAATGGGAGCAGTTCAAGGTTCTGATTGAGGGACTGAAAGATACACTTCAAAGGGCCAATTGTTGAATTAATGGGTTTTTTTTCTTTTGATAAGAAAGAAAGTGTTTTCTGTTCATGTTTACATGATGACATCTTCAGAAAACAATTTGCAGTAGCTGATTTTAGAAGTAATTTCTGCTGTGGCCAGGTATGAAGGGGCAGTATGTAATGGCACTATTACGGCATTAATAGTGATTTCAAACTTTTAACAACACACTTTTAGAAATAGCCTACAGAACAGGTGGGAGCACCCACGTGGGAGTGGTTGAGGTGTGCCTGACAACAGAAACCACCAAAAATTACCACTGAGGTAAAACTGGTTTTAGGGTAGAAACAAAGGCTCATTGATCTATTCAGATCTTATGTTTCATTCACACTCCATAAGTAAGCTAACTTTAGTGCATCTCCTGTATTTGTATCTCAGCGGGTGATATTTTAACCTCAGTATGTTTTTAGAATTTTCATGTGATTTGACTCATACATATGTGAGAAGGGATGAGAATAGTGTACTAACACTGATATTTTCAAATAACTTTCAGGTAACTGGCGGCTCCAGTGGAATTGGAAAATGTATTGCTATTGAATGCTATAAGCAAGGTGCTTTCATAACACTGATTGCAAGGGATGAGGTAAGTGTACGTGTAATTGTACTGGCTAAACTGTTCACAAAATCTGTACAGGTGGGGAATAATTTTGGAGTTGATGATTATTCATATTTCTTCAGTGTATATTTTAAGGGGACCCTAAGCATTCCAAATTAATGCATTTGGATAGCAGAGGTGGCTGCCTTTCTAAGAAGCATAGCCCAACATGGAATTTGTGATTAGCTTACCTTAACACTTTGCCAGTGCTGTTGCTTTTCTTATTAGCATTTGTTATGTCATTGTCTAGATCTGTGCCAGAGCACAAAATCAGAAAAACCCCTATATTGGTTAAAATGTAGAATTTCCCTACAGTAAGTGACATGTGGGAGTTTAATCATCTCTAAAATTCACAAACTATACTGGTATCTAATCAGCATTAGATCATATTTTTTTACTAGTGAAAAACGCTTCATCAAGACAGCTTTGGAAGAAAAAGCATTGCTTTGTTGTATTTTTTTGTTGTTGTTGTTACTGTTTTTTAAATAAGAGGTATTCAGAATTTAGTTGGAATTACTCTGTTTTCAGAACAGGCTGTTGTTTGTTGCAAAAAACCTAATTATTCTGGAAACAAAAGCACTTAATTTTTTGAAGGCCCTCAGTCCCAGCTGATTTGATAATTTACTTGCACTTGAGAATTTACTTTACATAACTTTGAATGTAGTCAGAATTAAGAGAATTTTTCTTGAAAGGATTATTACACTTTGAATTTACCAGATTTTTGGGGTTTGATGATTTCATGCCAGTGATTATTTTGCAGGAAGGTTTATGTAATATCACATAAATATAAAATAGACCCAAAATAATGGAGAAGAATCAATACGTAGAGTCTTAGGTGCTCTCTGTAGCGTGAAACAAAAGCATTTAATCTATAGAAGTCATTCATAGCTTTAGAACACAAAGTGAAAAACAGAGAAATAAGTTCTTGATGAAGTCATGTTTTCATATGTTTGTAAGTCTTCAAAATGACAGTAATATGCTGTAACTAGTTGAGGATAACTTTGGGGGAGTTTAGGGGATGTTTTTAAGCCTTATTGAAGTACTGAGGACTAACACTGCTCTCAGAACTACGTTTCAGTTGTCTTTGTGTCCATTTCAGAACAAGCTGTTGCAGACGAAGAAGGAAATAGAAAAGTACTCTGTTAATGACAAGCAGGTAAGGTCACTGCCAAGAGAGGCTGTTGTGTTCTGTTTAAGATGGTGACTGCAACACAGTTCACTGGTCTTGTCTTTAAAACAAAGCTGTTTGACAAAACTGAGTGAGGACTCAGTATTTGGATTCAGCAGTGCCCGTCTGTTTACATGAGATGTTCTGAGCTCTTGCTATATTTGATGTTGCCTAGCTAGTGCATTAGCCTGCTTTTCTTAGAAAAAGATGTCTTCATCTGTAGGTGTAGAATGCTTTTTTGGAGAGCTGCAATTTACTGTCACTTGATAAGCATTTTATTCTTTCAAATGAAGTGGAAGAACCAATTTTTTTTTCCTCAAATACCATGTTTTTTTGCAATTCATAAATACAGCATCTGTCTTGGGAAAGAAGTTTAGTTGCTTGTTCCCAGGTTTATTTCACTACATCATACTTTTGTTCCTTTTCCTGACAAAGAACTGTACCACTTACACAAGTTAAATTTGTCAAGTTCTGAGACTTCTAAACATAGAAGCTGCTTTGCTGAATAGATAATGCACTCATGCATGGAGGCAATGGTTTAGAGCTTGCAGAAGTACTAGCTTAGAGTAGCTAAGCTTGCTGGTTCAAAACATGCAACCTTGAGGTGAAATATTAAAATAATTTTTTCTTACTACTAATATTGAAGGGGAGAGGGGAAATAGTGCTGAAACTATTAGCATCTTTGATTTCTTGTGTTTTAGAACTTTGTTGATCATGAAAGAAAGTTAGTAACTAAGTTCCTTTCATGATCACTAATAGAAGCAATTTATTTGTCCATAATTTTCTGAGGGCCCTCAGTCCCAGTTGATTTGATAATTTACTTACACTTGAGGACTTACTTAAAGTTCTCAAGAACTTTAGAGATTTGAATTGATAAATTAGATATTATGTGGAAAAAAAGCAAAGAAAAAAAGCTGAATATTTGTGGGCAAAAATGTTAGTATAGTAGCTAATACAAAAATTTTAATACCTCAATTTATAAATTCTATCTTTGCTTCCTTATACGTTTGTCAAATGGCTCCAGTTGTTTTGGTTTTTTTTTCTGTGCATGCTGCCAGATAACTTTGTTTGGAAATCTAAGCCATTTGAGGTGAGGAGAAGCTGTGTTTTGCCCATTGAAAAAAAACAACCTGATAACAATTTTCTTTTAGCTGCTCTAGCAGTTTCCCAAGCTTAGGATTACAGTTAATCCCTTGTCAAACACTGTGTCAGGATGTTCTTGTTAAAATCTGTCCTAGCTTGATAGATGCAGGCTTTTCAAAAGACTATTATTCGGTGCATGTACCTAGGAGTTTCAGTGAACATCTCCAAAAGCCCCTTCGAGGCTGAGCAAGCTCCAGTGTGCACTGACTAGGACTTTTTTTGCAGAAGCAGTTTCAGGCTTGCAGCCAGGCTAAGTGGAGGTGAGCGGCAGGCTGGCTTCTCTGTAGCTGTTGTTGGGTTGGGGACGTGGTCTCAGGGAAGCCTGACTGAGCTGAATGGAAAGAGCAGAACTGGAGAAGGCAGGGAGTCTGGTGCAGAGCTGGCACCGGAACAACAGATCAAAAGCTGTAAAGTGACAGCAGACGAACAGAGAAGCTGTGCAAAAAGATTACTGAAAGGCTGTAGAGAAAGGTGATGTCTGGTATAGATAACATACGCAGACTGTTGATCACAGAGTCATGGAATGGTTTGGGCTGGAAGGTACTCTAAAGATTGTCTAGTTCCGATTCCCCTGCTCTTGGCAGGGACACTTTCCATTAGACCCAATTCCTCAGAGCCCCATCTAGCCTGGTCTTGAACACTTCAAGGGATGAGGCATCCACAGCTTCTCTGGGCAGCCTGTGCCAGTGCCTCCCAGTAAAGAATTTCTACCTAATATCTAATCTAAACTCACTTTCAGTTTAAAGCCATTTCCCCTTGTCCTGTTGTTACATGCTCCTCTTCAGCTTTCTTGTAGGCCTCTTTTAGGTACTGAAAGGCAGCTGCAAGGTTTGCCTGAAGCCTCTTCCATGATGCACAACCCCTCTCTCAGCCTGTCTTCATAAGAGGGGTGCTCCAGCCCTCTGGTCATTTCTGTGGCCTCCTCTGGATTTGCTCCAACAGTTCCATGTCCTTCCTCTGCTACCCCAGAGCTGGATGCAGTGTTCCAGGTGGGGTCTCACCAGAGCAGAGCAGAGGGGCAGAATCCTCTCCCTCACCCTGCTGCCCACGCTGCCTTTGATACAGCCCAGGGAATGTTTGACTCTCTGAGCTGTGAGTGCACATTGCTGGGTCATGTCCAGCCCCTCATCCACCAGCACCCCCAAGTCCTTCTCAGCAGGGCTGCTCTCAATCAGTTCCATGCCCAGCCTGCATCAATGTGAGGGGGCGGGTTTCCCCAGTCCGGGTGCAGTACCTTGTACCTGGTCTTGAACTTCATGAGATTCCCAAGGGCCCCCTTCTCAAGCTTGTCCGGGTTCCTCCTCCTGTCCTTCACATGTGTCAGTTGCCACCACCAAGCTTGGTGTCATCTGCAAGCTTCCTGCAGATCTCATTTTCTGTGTCACTGAAGACACTGAATGGTCCCATGTCAAGCTCAGAGGCAGAGATCCTCAGAAAGATTATTTTTTCCTGGGGTATGTGCTGTCACTGTTCAGCTCTTGGATACATACTTGAAAGTTGCATTGACAATCAGAGTTTGGCCTATATGTACCTTTAATGTTTCACCTTTGCATCTGATTTAGTGCTGATGGTGCAGCCTCTATGGATGTAGGTGTGCACTGGAGCAAAATCCTTACCCTTGGAGGTTTTTTCCCAGTACTTTTTAAATGCTTTTTCTAATCTAGAATATTCTCAGTTACTTTACTGGGGGTTGAGTTGATCTTTTATTGGGGAAAACTTTATTAATGATCCAACTCCATGCAATATTTAGAACAAAATGTGATGAGCAGGGCTGGGCATAAGACTACTTCTGATAGCATATTCTGTGTCCTAGATGTGCATCTATGGTCCATTTTTTGGAGTAAAGGTAATTAGTATATGGTAGCAGAAAGAATGTATGATAATAGAAACAAAGAGGTGAATTTTAAAAGGTGATGGTAGTCAGTAAAAGCTGTGGTAGTTTCCAAGTGTGTTGTTCACAGTGTAAGTAATCTATGCAATCTGTTAAATTAACAAATTGCTCCAATTTTTATAGAGAACTTCATTTATAGATTTACTTCATCTCCTCACTAATCTTGGCAAAGACAGACAAATGATAATTCAATGTCGTTTGCCTTCAGCAGCTCTTTTGTTCTTAAACTTATGAAAAAGATAAATATTTCCAAAATGTAATAAATGCCCTAAGGGGATTCCTACCAATAACTTGTGCCACAAGTTTACTCTGCTGTCCAACTACAGATAATGCTGGGAGGCAGGAATAGCCAACCTGCTGTACAGGAATGGCAGGCAGATTCTGTTTATGCTGCTAAGAAGTGTCACAGTCTGACCAGGGGCAGGACTGACGTATCACTTGCTGCCAAAGCAGCTAGTTACACTATGGTGAGCCTTTTTGTGTGTGTGTGTTTGCCCACGTGCTCCGTGATGAGTGGTCATGAACATACTTGTTACAAACTACTGATGACTTTGTTTTATTTCATCTCTGACTTTTAAATTAATTGACCAAAGTAACAGAAAGGATAGAAGTTGGAACAAGAATACAGGAATCCCTCCTGTTATTGCAATAGGAGATGGCTTTTCTGTTTAAGATGAGGAATTGCCCCAGAGCTCTCTTGATGGCTTAGCAGAGAGAGTAGCATATTTGTCAGTACCTGGTGTTGGCAGCAGTCTTACAGTTTGGAAGTGATAACCCAAAAGAAGCAGTGCTTTCTTTGGCCAGAAGTTGATTTGAAGGTGCTTGAAAACCTAGGTTCTGAGACCATCTTGCTGAAAGTAGTCAGTAACTTTCAAGGAAAACGGGGCCTAACTTTTAGCTGCAAGAAAACCATATCACGATCATCTGTTTTCCTTCATCCTGCCTGCCCACCTCTTCCTTCTGCTTCTTTCTTCCCTGGTTATTTTAATTTTTCTGTATCTTTCAAGCTAAAGCCCTTGATGTCAGATTTTCAGACAAGGAGTAAATATGTACGCTTGCCTTCATATTTTTAGATATTTATGACTTTTTATTTTCATTTTGTCCCTGAGGCGTCCCAATTAAATATTATGCAGCTAGGTTTACTACTATTCTTGAAAAAAAAAAATCATGAAATAAGGAGGTAATGTGCATTGCAAGTGCTAAAATTAGCAGGTTTTTAACACTTGCTTTCTAAATTTTGGAACAGATTTTTTTTGCAGTGCTGATGCTGCCATTTCAGGGTAACACTGCAACCATGCCTTGCTAAGAGGTGGAAAAAACTTTTTTTTTTAAAGATGAGCCTAAGCCATACAAATGGTTTGACTTATGTTTAGCTGATGAAAGTTAAATACATCACTGGGGATTTTCATTGTCTTAGTTAAAATAGCTTGTACTAAACTTCATGTAAATAACTCCATCAATAGTATGTCTTAGTACAGTAAATTAGAAATTGTACTTTGCACGAGTCACTGCTTTGAAGATCATGAAGTGGTTATTTGTTCTTAAGGTAATCTTTATTTTACTAGAATCTGTGTGTGAGTGGGGAGGAGCTTGGAGGTAGCAGAAATTGCTTTCTCCAGTGCGGAAGAAGTGCAGAATATCTTGTCAAAAAGACTTTTTTTGTGGAAAAGATATGACATTGGGCTTGTTTCATTTTGAAAGTCTCTAAGTCAACAATCTGGGCTTTGTGTATTGTGAAAATGTGCTTTCACTTTTCTTTTCTAGGTTGTACTTTGTATTTCCGTTGATGTGTCTAAAGACTATGAACAGGTGGAGAATGTTCTAAAACAGGTGAGAAAATAACTGATTCACCTACATATCTTAAGAAACTTATCTCTGTATGTTGTATTTCTGTTGGAAGTAGTTTCTTACTTGGTATGGTGATATAGGAAGGTTTTTTCCTCATAAAGAATATCTTAACCTCTGTCCCCTCTTCCAGGCTCAGGAGAAGTTGGGGCCAGTTGACATGCTTGTAAACTGTGCAGGAACATCAGTTACAGGAAAATTTGAGGATATTGAAGTGAACTCTTTCGAAGTGAGTGAGCATACTTTTTTGTTTCATCATATGATAATTTCTTATTTAATCAATCTAACCAATTAGATTGCATTTCTGTGTCTGCAGACTTGAACAGTGTTACACTTGACTTGTGCTAGCTCTCAGAATCTCGTCAGATTTGCAAGGGTTGCCTCTTAACTTCTCCCCTAGCAGTTTCACATAGTTTTTGGTTTTTTTTCTGTTGAAGATTTTTCAAAAATATTTTTAATCTATTTGAGAAAAATGCAGCTGTTATCAGTGTTCAGTTCTGAGATGCATAAATTGTTTCAGCTTGAGAAGCTGCTGCTCTGATGAAAAGACAAAAAAGCAACCTCAGAACACCTGTATTTTGGTTGCTTTTTGCCCGCAGCTCTCAGGCCTCCATTTATCTACAGATAATGCTGATTCATCTGAAAATACTAAATGTGCATAATTTTATAATAAATTTAAATCGTCCATTTTATTGCTTGTATAGGCTATCAGTTGTGTTTTAGGTCTTGTAGAGAATGAAATTAAAGACTTCCCTTCATCTGGCAAAGAATAAAATCTTTGGAACGTGTAAATACATAGCGTTTTTCCTGTTTCCTGTTTTAGAAAGCTCTTTAAACTTTCAGTATGTTTTCATGCATCATGCATAAATGGATTGCTTCCTGGAGGCTGTTCAGGTTAGATTTCCCCTGAAGTATTATTCTTTTTTCCTTCAAGGCCATATGGCTCACAGTATTATCAATATCCTGGATGCTATTAAGACTTACAGGATTTTTTTTTGGCTTGGAGTAAGATTTTTAGCTATAAAACTAAAGTTTATGAAGCTGTAGAATAGAAAACAGTTGTTTCTTTTGCCAGAACAGATCTGGTTCTGGCAAAACTTGATTGTTAAAGCAGACTGAAGTCAGGTTTTTTTGATAAATAAGACCAAACAGCTGAAGAATTCTGGATCTGTGGCTCAAATACTCAAATATTAATATTGTTTGTACAGAGATTAATGGCAGTCAATTACCTGGGTAGTGTTTACCCGAGCCGAGCAGTAATTGCTACCATGAAGGAACGCAGAATGGGAAGGATTGTGTTTGTATCATCTCAGGCTGGGCAATTAGGCCTGTTTGGGTATACAGCTTATTCTCCAACAAAATTTGCTCTTCGAGGGTTGGCCGAAGCCCTGCAAATGGAGGTATGTGTACAATAATTTTAAATAATTTTGATTATAAACAATTCTGTTTTAACTGTCACCGCAGGATGTTTTCACTTAAATAGGTTGGGGCGTTTTTGTATTGTGCAGCATTGCTAATATCCGTGTGTGATTTGCCCTCATTTGGCAGTAGTATAGTCCTATCGCTCTGCATGGGTTGCAGAAACTAACCTGATTTCAGTTGCATAAGAGGGAATAGATTGAATCTGTTCCTAAAAC
>VYZR01052947.1:0-11654 GCA_013400675.1 Oxylabes madagascariensis | reverse complement strand
TAAAATTAAAAATTAAAAATAAATTAAAATTTATTAAAGTCACGTCTCTCCGCCTCTCCCTTGGTTCCTTGGATCCCTTTTCCTGCTCACCAAAGGGGCTGGAAGGAGCTGGGAGGGCTCAGCCTGGAGAAGAGGAGGATCAGGGGGATCTTATCCCTCTTTCTTTGTGTTTCCAAGCAAACCAATCCCCCAAAACCCAAGGAGAACATCAATGAAACTCAACATTAACGCCCATCATGCCATGAATCCATGGAAAATTCACCCCTCATCTCCTTAACCCACTGGAAAAAACTGTCACGGGCGTTTGGGATAGAAGGATCTGAAGGAATGGGATGTTTCTATTTGAAAAAGGAAGAATCCCGAGGCCAGGAAAAAAAGGAAAAGTCGGGAGGATTACACACGGAATCGCTCATTATGGAAGCGTTGGAGAGTCATTATTTTAAATAAGTGCATCTCATTCCAGAGGCTGGGATGGGAAGTGGGATGGATTCCGTGTCGGGTGGATTTGCATTCTTATTTATTCATGAGTTTGAAAAGGATCATTATTTCTGACGGACAGCTGCTGTCAAAAGATTTATGGAGGGGAGCTCGTGTTTTCCCATAATAATTGTTAATCAATAAACATCGGGAAGCGGGGCTGGAAATCCCGTGTTTCCAGGATACCTCTAATTAGGAACGGGTTTCCATTTGGGAAAGCAGATTGGTTTCTAATTGCTCACAAGCTGAGGTGGCAGGTGAGCACCCACTGTGGCTTTATCCCAAAAGAGCTGAGATCCTTGGAATTGTGCAAGGCCAGGATTGGAGCAAGCTGGGATAGTGGAAGGCTGGATTTGTCCATGGAAGTGATTTCTTTTCCCAATAATTCCTTTGGTAATTCCCCAAATTCAGGCTTGGAAGGCTTCAGGTGAAGCTTCCAGGTGGAATTTGCCACGGGATTTGGAGCCCACCCCTTCTCTCCTGTGGAAATTCCTTCTCCTTCCCAAGGGCTGCCAAGGATTCCCAGCCGAGCCAGCCCTGTTTTCCCTAAGCATCCAAGAATTATTTCACTCCTGCTCCCCATTTCCTGGGGTAATTCCCAGATGAAACTTCCCTCAAAACCTCATTTTTCACCCATAAATAAGCCCGAAATAATAAATTTTATTTGATTTTTTAGTACCAGAATGGTACCAGATGGGTTTGGGATACTCCTTGTCCATGTGCTCCAGCTTTGGAGCTACGAGGAAAAAGCAGGGACTCCGAGTTAGGCAGGCAGTGCATCCCAAATCCCACGGTGGGGAAAAAATTCTCCAAACCATTCCCAAACACACTGCAGAAAAACTCCCTCCAAAAACCCCCAATATTTCCCAAGGTCCCTCTTCCCTGGCTGCCCCCACCTTATCCAGGAGGGAGATGTGGGAGGGAAGGGAATTTCACAGGGGTTTTGTAATGCATTTGGAATTGGAATGTTAAACGTTCCAGGATCATTTCATTTTTAATAAATTTACGCCCTGAATTGCTGCCTCGTCTGATAATAAATTGTATTTTCTGTGGTGTCATGAGTGTTTTTAACGTTACAGCCTAAAATCCGGAGGAATTGTGCCAGCAGGAAAAGCAGCCAGGAGCCACCAAAGTCCCAGCCCTTTGAAAGGGATGCTGAACTCTGATCATGAAAGTCTCCTTTGGAAAAAAATATGTAAAAAATCCCGAAATTCCGTTCAAATGAGCTGCCTGGAATATTTGATGCCCTGACAACCGTACAGCCTCAAAGGCAGGCAGAGAATGGGCCTGAAATGCTCATTAAAATCCCAATAAAACCAGGCTTTAGGAAAAGAGGTCCTTTTCTCCCCGGCACCATGGGAGAGAGTGGAAATTCCAATTTTTTCTCCCATCCTCCCCTTGCTCCACTTCCAATCCCTTTCCCGGGCTGGGTTAACCCTCGCCGAGCTAAAAATGGGGATTTTTTTTTTCCCCAGCAGGTTTTAAGGTCAAACCCCTGGAAGGTGGGAACGTGCTGCCTCCATCCCTGATTTTTTGGGGTTCCAGAGGCCACGATGGGATCGGGATTTTGGCGTATTCCCGCTTTTCTCCAGGAGCTTCCAGAGCTTCACCCTCGCTCCGTGTGGAGCCACCTGAGCATCCTCAGGTGCGCCGGGAAGGATTCGGCTCCAACCTCCGGTGTCATCGCAGCCTGCAGCGATTAAAGCCTGGCTCGCAGCCCGAAATTTAACACCGGGATTAAAGGCAGCACACGTCGGTCCTGCTGGGAACATCCACATTTTCTGAATGAGCGCGTCCCGCTCTCGGCTAATTAGGAGCAGGTTGATTGCAGCATCTGTCACCTGGAGCTCAGCGATTTATCCCGGGGGCTGCCGGCGGGGAGGGAGCTGTCAAAAGCTGGGAAGGGGCAGGATGCTGGAAAACGGCTGCTGCCGGGGGGAAATCCCCTCTGGAAAAGCGGGGGGGGGGGGGGCGCCCCTGGAAAAAAAACCCCGCNGGGGGGGGGGGGGGGGGAGCGCCTCTGGAAAAAAATCCAGGCAATTAGAGGCATTGTGGCGGCCTAATTGCCTTGTTTGCCCACGATTTTGGGGAGATATCCATGGCAACGGAGGGATGGCTGGCTGGGTGTTGTGGCTGGAGCCACCGGGCTTCCTTTTCCCCTTGGATGCAGGCAATTCCATCCTTTTTCCTGGAGGAATATCCTGCACCCACCGCCAGCCTGGGAAGGACGGGGGTTCCTCCTCCTCAGGCTTTGAATTCCCCACCAGGAGCTCCCAGAAGATAAAAATCCACGCAGGACGTTATTCGCGGGGAAATAACCACGGGATAGAGTTACAGCAGCTTTTTTTCCCAACACTGAGGTTTCCAGGCACAGGAGGAGGGGGAAAAATGGGATTTAAGAGGGTGAGAGTCTAAAGGGTTTGTTGGGAGTCCCTAAACCTGCAGCAGGTGCTGTTTTGAGGTGCTCTGGGTGGTAAATTCTCATTTCCCTGTGCCCCCCTCCCGTTCCTTGCCTCCACCTCCCTGCCTGCCCTCCTCTGGATTTCATTCCTGACATTTCCAGGCAACTCTGATAGATTTTTTTTAATGTGGTTCCCTGCCAAATTTTACGTTCCTGCTTCCAATTCCTGGCTGCAGGAGCGGGATTTGAGAGCCGGGCCTGGTGGAGCGTGGATTTCGCCCGCTCCACAAATTCCTGCGGGTTTCCTCCTCTTCCCACACCTCCACGGGGACTTTCACCACCACGAGGGTGTTAAATCTGAGGAATTATCTCCATGTGCACGCAGCATCATTATCCTGACACTTGGCTATCCTCATGAGACGCGAGGAGCACTTGTAGGCATCTCATTAAAATACATCAGCTTCAAATGGCACCACGACTTCCCCCATCTTTTATCCAGCCCGGAATCTTTCAAATTAAGCCGGGTTGAAAATGCCAATATTGATTTTGGTGCCGGCTGATGGAAGGGCCTGGGTGAGGTTTGGGAAACAGGACGTGCTTTTAATTCAATTCAATTTTATTTCATTCCCTCTGCGCTAGGAGAGCACCTTGCCGTCAGCGTTTCTTTTATTTGCACATCTGGAAGCAGGCAGGGAGCACAGCTGGGAAGAGCTGCTGGCCATTCCCCACGCTTTGCTTGCCTCTGGAGAGCTCGGAAAACCACCCTCGCTGAGGAGTAATTAAAGCAGGAGAGTTAATAAATCCACGTTCAAGATGAAATGAGAATCGTGATACCAACAACCCTGAGCATGCGGGAAAGGTTTGGGAATTTATTGGGTTTTCAACAGCTGAGCCATTTGTGGGAAGGCGTTTTTTGGGGAAAAAGCTGTGGCAGGTGGAGGTGGGAGCAGAGATTCCCTGGAGCAGAGGCACATTCCCAGGCTGGATTTCCCAGGGCTCAGCATCGTCCCATTAAATTCAGGGAAGTGCAATAGTAAATAAATTTTTTTAAAAACCCAACAGGTGGGCAGAAAAGCCGGGATTTCAGCCAGCGGTGGAAATTTATCCAGGTGCTGAGGGAGGCGGGAGGAGCTGGGCAACACATCCAGCTTTAACTGGGATCTGTGGCTCTGGGACAGAGACACAAGGAGCTCATGGAGATGGGGTTTAGCCATAAATAAATAAAAACGGAATCACTGCACTTTTGGGTGAGGTTTTACCCACTCCAGAGGGTCGGGGCCGTTGGCAGTTTGGCTTCCCAGTTAAGGTAGATAAAATATATATATGCTGGATAAAAAAAATGGGAAAAATCTCGTTCCATCTCCCTCAGCCTCAGTTTAGGGCCTGAGACTCGGTGACTTCATTGATGCCCTGCAAATGTTGGGATTTCATCCCTGGTTTAGACAGGTCGGGGTTTAAGCGCGGCTCAGTAAGGACAGAGCTCAGTAAAACACAGCTGGGTGATGCTGAGCAGTTTTCCAGGAGTTCTTGGAATAAAGGTGTGGGTTCTGTGAGAATTCAGTTCCCATTCTTCCCCTGGACCTTAAATCCCATCCCACCCCGTCCATGGGACAATTCCCACTATCCCAAGTGGATCTAAGCCCCATCCAGCCTGGCCAATGAAACTTCCAGGGATCCAGGGGCAGCCACAGCTTCTCTGGGAATTCCATCCCACCCAGGAATTCCTTCCCAATATCCCATTTGTCCTCATCCTCTGGGTTCTTCCCATCTTTTCCCCCTTGTCCTATTTAGGCATCCCATTCCCATCAGGTCCTGCACATCCTGGCTCACCTCACCTTGGAATGCCGTGCAGAAATTCCAGGATTTTTCCCTCATCAGGATCTTTAAGCCCCACATTTGCTGTGCAGCAAATCTGGTGAATGTTGTTAAATAAATCAATCCTTGTTTGTGCAGGGAATTCTCCCTCAGGGCAGAGCCACAGAAATACCTGAGCGAGGAAAAGCCTCCGGCGGAATTGAATTCACATGGAAAATAATCCCACAATAAACCAACACAATAGCTGGGCAAATAAAAGGAGAGGAAAAGTGGAGTTAAAATATAGCTCTATAAACCAGCAGCTATAAAACAAAAATCCTGGGAAAAGGAGGTTTTCCATGTATTTTTTCGGTTATATGGAGTCAGAGGTCACCTGAAATGAAGTGACCACGCTGGTGGAGGAGCAGAATCCTCATCATTCTGCCTTCCTTGGATCAGCCAAAAGCTTGGAAAAACCCAGCCAGGTGGGCTCTGCAGGCTGGCCCAGGGATTTATAACCTGCTTTACAGGAATTTGGGAAGCAGAGACTCCCACCAGCACAGATCCCAGGGATGTGGCTCCTGCCTCTCTTCCTGGATTTCACCCAGGGTTGAGCAGCAAGAGGGACATTCCTGGAATTCCAACGGAGCCAGGTGGGCTCTGCAGGCTGGCACGGGGATTTATAACCTGTTCTACAGGAATTTGGGAAGCAGAGGCTCCCACCAGCACAGATCCCACGGGAGCTGCTCCTTCCTGGCTCCCCAGATTTCACCTGTGCTGCAGCAGGAGGGACATCCCTGGAATTCCAGTGGAGCTCAGGATCATCAGGGACTTCAAGCAGGATTAAGGAACTCAGCTAATTAATTGTACCAGCTGATTCCAGAGCTGGATTTGAGGAGTGCTTTAGATTAATTCCCAGTGCTGATTAATTCCCACGGGCACGAGCTCACGGAGATGGAAGGACGGGAAAAGCCCTCTCCAGGTGGGAAAATACCCCAAGGAAAGGAGGGAGAGCGTCAGGGACTGCCTGGAAGCATCGCTGGTGGTGCCATCACTTTTCCATGGGCAGATCTCCAGCTCTCCCCTGAATTTCTGGCCGGATGCAAAGCCCTGGGATTGCTGGAAGTGCTTCCATCCCCGTTCCTCAACACTCCTCACCATTTCCCTAATTAATTCCCTAATTAACCTCTGCCCTCTGCTTTTCCAGGTGTAAACCAGTGGAAGGTGAGTGGGAATAGGAATAGGAATAGGAATAGGAATAGGAATAGGAATAGGAATAGGAATAGGAATAGGAATAGGAATAGGAATAGGAATAGGAATAGGAATAGGAATAGGAATAGGAATAGGAATAGCTGTGGGGCCATCAGATTCCTCCAGGACCAAGATTTGTGTGCCAGTAATAAAAACATCAATAAATAAAATAAATAAAATAAATAAAATAAATATTCCCCCCAGCCTGCACTCAGGGAAAATAAACAACAATTCCTGACATCTGGGAGGGAATATTATGGGCTGTGCATTCATAATTTACCTCCAGCTCTTGCCAATCCCTCAGGGATTTCTTACCCCCCTGGCCAGGTGATCCCATTTCAGGCACCAGCTCCATTCCTCCAACGTGGGAATTCCCCTAAGGACAACGTTCTTCCAGGTGGGAACAATTCCCCCTAAGGACAATGTTCTTCCAGGTGCAGCCACTCCAGGATGTTTCCTGCCAGGAGTTATTTTCACCCTCCGTGGTGGGAATGCTGTCATTTCCTTTCCTGTGAGGTTTTCCAGCTTTTGGGGCACATTCCATTGTTTGCCAGAGCCACCCAGGTGTGCAGGGACCCCCAAATCCACACTGGGATCACGGAATGCTTGGAGTTGGAAGGGATCCACAAGGATCAGCCAGTCCCACTCCTGGCCCTGAACGGGACATCCCAAAAAAGCAATCCCTGCGCCCAAGAGTGTTGTGGAGCAGCTGCCAGGGCTGAGACCCCAAAGCCACACCTGGCCCGGCAGTGGGACATCCAATTTCCCATTCCTGGGAGAAAAAGCAGGACATTCCCATTTAGCCAAGCACATCCACAATCCTTGTGCACAATCCCATCCTCCTGCCCTGGTTGCACCAGGGATGAGGTCATTGGGAAACCTCATAGAATTGCAGAATCCCAAATGGTTTGGGTTGGGAAGGACATTAAGGATTATCCCAATCCACTCCTCTGGGCAGGTTCACCTTTTATTATCTCAGTGTGCTCCAACCCAGCCTGGGACACTTCCAGGGATGGGACAGCCACGGCTTCTCTGGGAATTCCATTCCCATTCCTCCTCACCTTCAGAGGGAAGCATTTGCCCCTAAAATCTCCTCATTAATGGCAGCAGGTTGGGGACTCTCCCACTTGTGTCCCTGGAAGGGGCTCAGATCCCACCTTTCCCCAACCGGATCCAACCCTGTGACATTTTTTTCCCCTCATAACAAAACAGAGGGAAGATGCCGGATCAAAACCCCAAATGTTTTTCTTTCCGCGGCTCCCAGCGAAGAGCTGCTTTATAAATCATCCCAGATAAACATGGACAATCAAATCCTTGTTTGCAGTCGGGGCTGGAGATGCTGTGCAGGCTCTGATATCCCGGGATCGCTTCCCTCCGAGCCAATAAATCCTGCCTGGGATCATCCAGAGCCTGCCAAGGAAATTCCTTCAGGCCTGGGCTGAAGAGGAGACGGGAACAGGGCTGCACAAATATCCCACTTTTAGGCCACTTCTTTTGCAAAGCCAAGCAAGTTTCCTCTTGGAGATGGGAGCAGCAGATTCCAGGGCTGGATGGGTTTTGGTCCCACAGCCTGAAGGATGTGATGGGATCTGTCTTGGTTTGGAGAGACAGGTGTCTGCCAGGGAAAGCCGGAGCTTCCCTTGGAATGGAGAATGTAAAACATTTCCCTCCCAAATTATTATAATTTTGAAATTAAGGGGCTTTCAGGCAAAGATATGGGAATAAGAATAACAGTTCTTAACCAGGGGCATCCCAGCCTGCAATCCCTCGGAAAAACGGGGATTACAGTCAGTGGACTCCAAAAATTCCCAAAATACATGGGAAAAAAAGGAGGGTAGCTTCCTCTTCTCCTGCAGTTCTATTTTCACTGCATTTTGACATCTTTCTCGTTGTTGATTGTCTTGGGCTGGTAAAATCTTTGGGGATTGAGAGGGTAATCCATGAATTTATCATTAATTAGAGCCCTCAGTTTTTGGCGTCCCTTTGGACAGCTCCGATTCCAGGGAATGCAGAGAGCTGGGGGTGCTCTGCTCTTAAAAAGCTGAGCCAAACAAGCGCCCAAGCCCCAATTCCTGATTTTTCTTGGCAATGTCTCATATGAAAATAAAAGCAAAGAACGTTGGAAAGGGCTGCAGTGCCCAGTGAGGCTGGAAAAGCTCTGAGGTGCCAAGGAAAGCGTCCTGCCAGGGAAACGTGGGAGTAGGGAAACGCAATGGATGTGCAATTTCCTTTCCTGAGTTTCCTTCCTTAGGAATTATTCCCGTTCTGGGGGTGGACGGGCCCCTCATTTAGATAAAGCCCTTTGCAGCTGCTCCGTGGTGGAAATGCTCTTTGTAATTAGCCTGGAAGGAGCTCCCGGCTGCAGCCAGCCCCTGTTCCCTCAGATCATTTTTAATCTAAGCCTGGCTCAGCTGGGCTGGGCTGATAAACCCTTCTGCCCCTGGCAAACGGGGCTTTCATCCCTCTTTTCCAATCTCTCTTTCCCATTTGTCTCCCAACGACCCCAAGGGATTAAGAAATGATCCATCCCGGAGCCGGAGCTTTGCTTTTAAACTTCCCTAAATCCTGCTTTGAGCCGGGGCTCCCAGGAAAGGTCAGCAGTTCCCTCCCACGACATCCTAAAGCCTGGGATTTTTAGGGATTTGATTTCCTGGCCGCCCATTCCCAAGGAAATCCTTTGCTGGGTGAGGGCTCTGGGATTTGGGAGGGTTGCTGCACGTGGGAATTCCTCCTGAGGAAGGTTGGGAGCAGGAAGAACAAAATCTGATGGCTGGATTTGGGATCTGGGCACGTTCTGGTGACATTTGTCTTCAATTATGAGACCCTGGCTCAATTCTCCAGTGATTTTGGCCTGGATTTTGCTCAAAAATAGAGGTTTTCAGCCCAAATTTAAGCTAAATTTACCAGGCAGGCATTCCTGCTCTCCACCTGGGTGAGACAACCATAATGTCCATCCCTTCCACCTCTGGAAACCAGTTTTGTGGTTTTCCTGGGAAAATGAGGCTCCTCTGACCCACAAATCCCAAAACCCCTCATTTCTCTCATTTTCCCACGTTTTGTCCCGTGGCTAAAGGGTGAAGGAGCTCAGGGCTGCTCTGGCTGAGGTTCACAGACCTCCCAAAATATTCCAAACTGCAGGGGAAGTGTGGGGGGTCCTCCTGGAAAAGGCCACCCCGTGGTGGGACCTCCCATGGTGGCAGTTGCTCCGCGTCCAGCCACGGCTTCCGGGACAAGGGACAAGCGAAGACATCGCAGCTAATCAATCCTTAATTAATTAGAGCAGGAGGAGTTGGGAGGGATGTGGGAACAGAGCTGAACTTCCTCAGAAAAATTGCTGCCTGCTCCTGGTGAGCTGGAAACGGGAGTGTGAGGAAAAGGGGTGTCACAGCCTGAGCCAAGACTTGGCTTAAATCTCATTTTTCCCTGGAATAAACCACCCAAGCTGAGCCAAGATGGATGAAAAAGGGCCTTTACACAGCGCCAAGTGGAGAAAACCCGCTCAGCTTCGCTGCCTTTTTATTAAATTTGGGTGATAATGAAATAATTCCACATTCAAATTGTCCTCCTTGGCTTGAGATTGATTTTCTGAATAATTCTTTGCACTTTTGGGGTCGACGCTGTTTTGATCCCAACAAGAAATATCCACAATTACTCAGCCCCAAACACCTCTGGGATTGCCAGGAGGTAATAATAATAATAATAATAATAATAATAATAATAATAATAATAATAATAATAATAATAATGTTGTCTTGGTGTGGCACCAAAAAGCCACCCCAAATAATGCCACCATTTCCATGTTTCTATCCTGATTCCTATTTTGGTCTTATTCCTATAAAAGGATTTTTATCCAGTTGCATTAAATATCCCCCCCAGAGCCCACACAGCCAGGAGAACCAAACCATTCATGGAATCATGGAATCATGGAATCATGGAATCACGGAATCATGGAATGGTTTGGGTTGGAAAAGAGCTTAAAGCTCATCCCAATCCAGCCCTGCCGTGGGCAGGGACTCCTTCTACTGTCCCAGGCTACTCCAACCTGGCTTTGGACACTTCCAGGGATCCAGGGGCTTCTCTGGGAATTCCATTCCAGCCAGGAATTCCTTCCCAATCTCCCATCCATCGCTGCCCTCTGGCAGTGGAAGCCATTCCCTGTGTCCTGTCCCTCCATCCTTGTCCCCAGCCCCTCTCCAGCTCTCCTGGAGCCCCTCCAGGCCCTGCCAGGGGCTCTGAGCTCTCCCTGGAGCCTTCCCTTCTCCAGGGGAACATTCCCAGCTCTTCCCCATGGGAGAAAAGACAGGAAGAACACTTAGGCAGATGAATATTTTAAAAGTTCAAGGAGAACTTTAAAATCCTGCAGGAATTGGAATGGGGGGATGAACAAGAGGAAAGGCACCACCCCGGGTGTTCTGCCTTGGAGGATGGGAGTGGCTCCCCAAAATCCCTTTCCCAATGGGAAAACGCTCTGGGATGGGAATGAGCTCCAGGAACTCCAGCAGCTCTTCCCGGGCATCCCTTCCCACCAAACATCTCCTCGCTGGTGGAATTCCTGCACATCCTCACACTCCAGGTTGGAATACCCACCCCAGCACAACATTCCAGATGAAATGCCAGTGCTGACACCTCCTGCAGGGAGGAACAGATAAAGACCAGGCTGGAGGTGATAATTCCCCAGGAGAAATCCTGTTTTTTCCTGGAGTGTTTTTGAAGGACCCTCCGCACACAGATCTTGACCCGGTCACCTCCCAGTGGAGGCAAAGCCTTCTCCAGGGTGTCCAGCTCTGTTAGGGTTGGATTTTTTTGGGAATAAAGGCGTCTGGCACTTCCAAACCCACAGTAAAGAGAGATAAGCGTGTGACTGCTCCCAGGAATTCTGTGGCTCTTGTTTGCTCTCAGTCAGCTGAGCTTCCAAACTCCCAAATCGCCGGGATCTGAATGAAATTCCTTCAGCAGCACAAAGGCTCCCGCTCAGGGAGTTCCAAGGGAACAACCCAAGGAAGTGTTCCTTCCAGACACCTTTCTTGAGCTCCCAACCCCGCTTGCCCAGGGAGATTTATCCGTTCACGGAATGCTGGTAAGGGCGGATGTCTCCGTATCAGCTCCTCGTGGAGAACCCGCTCCGGTTTTAAATCGCAGCCTGAAAATCCTCGTCGTTGTTTTTTATTTATCTTTTCTGTTCTCCCTGGCTTGTTCTCAGCTGCAGTGGGTTTCTAACGAGGAGATGACGCCAGCTCCCTGCTCGCAATTAAAGGATTTGCCCTTGAGGAGAGGAGCCGGGATCACAGGGATGGAGAGGAGGGGAAAACAAAGCTCTTCACTCGGGGCAGCATCAACACCTCCGGATCAATCCCTCATGCTCGCAGCTGAATATTTTTGCATCCTTCACCCTCCCTCTCTCTAAAAACAAAACATCTCTGGAGGTCTCTCGGCTGCAGCTCGAGGGCAGGTGGAAAGCAGAGGCTCTGCTGAGAAATGGAAATATTCCTTCTCTTTGGGAAGGCTTTGGAATGAAGGATTTCATCTCTTTCCTGACCAAGTGCTTTGAAGACTCCAATTCGTGGCGATTTAACAACACCTGAGAGGAGGAGGCCAATGAAGAGCTCACTCGAGGTGGAAATCACAGCAGAGCTACAAAAACATATTTAAATATCAGAATGGAATAAAATGATGGAGGAAAATAGCAAGAAATAGACAACAAGCGTTTCCACTTGAGGGCAAAAATGCAATA